>VXBC01012867.1:1594808-1796350 GCA_013399945.1 Ploceus nigricollis
CCGGCCCCGCCGCACTACAGCTCCCGCCTGCCCCGCGCCGGCCGCAGGGCGGAGAGAGCGGGAGGCGGGAAGAGAAGGAGGAAGGAAGGGCCTCCCCGCCGCGGCGGGAACTACGCGTCCCGGCGTGCGCCGCTGCGGGCGGGGAGCGGCTCGGGGGCGGGGGAGCCCTGAGGCGGATGAGGGCGAGGCTGGCGGTGCGCGGCTCTGGCGGCCCCTGAGTTGTGGTTCCCGTGGGGAGTGAGAGGCCCAGGATGTCGAGGAACGTAAGTGCTGCTCGCTCCGGCCCCGCCGCTGCTCCGCGCCCCGTGTGGCGTCCGCCCGGCTTGCCCCGCTCGCCCTCGATGTGCCAGGGCTGCGGCCAGGGCCCTGTGCCGGTCGCAGCCCGCCGGACATCTCCAGATGAGCTAGATGAGAGGGAAGATGTGTGCTAATGTCTTTACAAATAATTAGATGGGTGAAGGTATGGGTGTTAATGTCTTTGAAATGGATCTTCTTCTACTGACTTTGGGCAGCAGGTTGGTTGTCGAGCTGAGGCAGTTTGGCTCCTGACACAGAAAGTGGGTCTGCACAAACCTGAGTTTCTGAACTTTGGGCAGCAGGTTTGTTGCAGAGCCCAGACAGCCTAACTCGTGAAACAGAAAGTGGGTCTCCACAGGCCTGAATTTCCGAACTTTGGGGTAAAACAGTAGGTTCAAAGGGGGGATATGTGGAAGNCGGCCGCCGCTACACACGGCCCGCGGGCGCCTGCCGCGCCTCCTCTCTACTCCGGCTGCGCCTTCCCCTCACGGGCAGCGGGCGGTCACCCCGCGTCGCACCCACCCCCGGCCGGCTCACGGCGAGCCCGCCCGGCGGGGTGACATTGGGAGGACACTCGGGCGCACCTTCCTGCCTGCAGTAGGACATGGCGGAGCCGGTCGGTNTGTGCTAATGTCTTTACAAATAATTAGATGGGTGAAGGTATGGGTGTTAATGTCTTTGAAATGGATCTTCTTCTACTGACTTTGGGCAGCAGGTTGGTTGTCGAGCTGAGGCAGTTTGGCTCCTGACACAGAAAGTGGGTCTGCACAAACCTGAGTTTCTGAACTTTGGGCAGCAGGTTTGTTGCAGAGCCCAGACAGCCTAACTCGTGAAACAGAAAGTGGGTCTCCACAGGCCTGAATTTCCGAACTTTGGGGTAAAACAGTAGGTTCAAAGGGGGGATATGTGGAAGGCGGTTCGGGAAGGCTCTGTCTACCTTCCGAGCAGCCGATCTGGAAAGGAAGAGGGCAACTTGCGGCCGGGAGTTTAGGATGAAAGGAGGCTGCGCCCTCTGAAACCTCGAGAGAGAGAAAACCCCGCGGGTGTGTGCCCCAGTGGACTCTCTGACTTTATTCGAATAAAGTTGCAGGACTTCTCTGTCTCCTTTATGCTTTTCATAGCATGATTTTCCATGCCATGCCCTGCTTTGGCTGTGTGCCTGTGCTGAAGTTGGATTCGGTAACTCCCCACAAGCCGCATACGCACAGATAGACTCCTGGGCTCTCATGTTAGTCCTGTGCCTTGTTTTGAGTTATTGTTACCCTGAATATAATTGTTTTAAAGTGTGCAGGCACGCTTTTTACTGGTGAGGTGAATCATAATTTGTTATTTATAGCAGTGTTTTAGCTGGTCAGGAATTCAGGGCTATTACTCAATTTGTCATGGCCTGAATGCAGGGTGTGGACTCCAAATACAGAACCTGGAGGCAGACTGAAGAAAGCTTGAAAGCTTCAATAGCAAGTTCTTCTATTATAGAACCACTATAACAGAAATTGGGTTTTTTTTCTATCAGGCTGTAGTTTTATTTATTGAGTATGTTTCTGGTATCAAAAGTGTGATAAGGCATTTAGTAAGTGTGGGAAAGTTTTGGTCCAAGGCAAGAGGTTCTGCACTGTAGGGCAGCAGTGCTAACAAAGCTAGAAGACTTGTTTTGAAACTGAATGCTTTCCCCTTTCACACCAATATTGCACTTTTGGTTTATTTTCAACAGTTCTCTGACCCAGGCAGCAGAAAAGAGCATGTTAAAATCACAAGTGAGCCCAAACCAGGGTTCCTGGAGCGGCTCAGTGAGACTTCTGGAGGCATGTTGATTGGACTTGTGACATTTCTTCTGGCTTTCTACCTTCTTTTTACCAATGAAGTAAGTGCAATATTATCCGTGTTTGTACACAGCATTATTACTTGATCCGTGAGAAGAGGAGGTTTTGTCTGGGGACCTGGTGCAAATGCTCAGGATATAACAGAAAAGTGAAATCACAGGCCATAGGAAGTATTTCTCTGGAACTAGGTACAATAGAGACAGTAGCAATGTGTGATGAGAGGTAAGACCCAAAGCTTGTAAACTGATGATGAAACAGCCTGTGGTAAGAGGGTTGCATGAGCCAGTCCTCATTTTTTCTTGAGATAACAAAAGGTCCTCATTTCTAGTGGTGTTATAATTACTTTAAAGAAATTCATACCCCATGTTGCAAAATTGGAAGAGTTATTTATTTGGTTTTTCTCAGTATTATTTCTTGGTTTTAGATAAAAAAAAAAAAGCCAGGAATCTTAACACCCTACCATTGAAGATGTACTTGTTTTGGCAGTTTTGGAGTGGAGAGCAGAATTCTGTGGATTTTCACTTAGAGACTTCTTTTCATACCTCTCCAAGAGGAAAAATAACTACTTCAAATTTTGATGACTTTGCAGAAAAAAAGCACATCAGGATATGATGGTAAGGCAGGGAAAGCTTCTGCCAAGGAGTCAATATAGGTGTGTGGAAAATGAACTGTAATTTGTATCATTTTTGCTGTTATTCAGGAATGATGAATAGGTAAGAGGTGCAGAGCAGTAAATTTGGACCTGTGTAGGAAGAGTTTGAGTCTGTTTGAGAAGCTTAGTTGATGTTAATGGTCCTGCTGCTTGGGTGAGAAGTACTGCCCCAAACTGGCTCAGACAGAGAATGGAGAAGTACAAGTGTGTTTCAAAAATATGCCTTGGGCTGAATGTACAAGCATTCCTTGTGGTCGTCAGTTCTTGTGATGCTGCTAACCTTGTTCACCAAATGCTGCTGTGACATTGATTCTCCACAACTTGATTTCTGTTTTCTTCATTGCAGGGACGAGCTTTAAGGACAGCCAAGTCTCTCGATGAGGGGCTTTCTCTTGTGGTCCCTCTTGACAGCATCCACAGTATCTCTCAGCAGAATGAGGGGAGACTGGTGCACTTGGCTGGAGCTCTGAGTACATCTAAGGTAAATAAAATTGTATCTTGAAGATACAAGTATTTCAAGCTTGGAGGGAAGGAAAAGTCTTTGCCAATCAAAGCTTTGTTTGATATCCAGGAAAAGACACATGGCTTTTCTCCTCCTCTATGCATTGGCAGCTACCACTCAAGCTCTGGTTCTTTGCCTGGAATCAGGGAGATGCTGAATGGCCTTGCATTCCCTTCTTCAAGCCAATGCCAGCTCTAGCTGTGTTTAACCTCAAGCTGCCTTTCGTGGATAATTTCAATTGCCATTTGTGTAGGGAACCTGTTGTGTGTTCATGATATTGTTAAGTCTTCAGGCTCTTGCAGCACAGGAGCTCTGCAAGTTTTTACTTTTCGGTAGTGGTGACATTTGCCATGGTCCACCCACATTGCAGAAGGTAACTCAGCACCTTCCAGGAAAACAGAATCTCCTGGTTTAAACAGTGAAACCTGTAAACCCATAGTCAGCAGTTCTGGTTTCATTCTTCACTCTGACAATGACTTTTGATGATGATTCTTAGGTCAGATTTGCCAGAGACATTCCTTTTTCTTCAGGTCATATTGGCCAGAGACATTCCACGTGTTTCATAACATTTATACTGTGTTCACCTGTGTGTAAGATAGTGCTAGCTGTACAGTGAGATATATAAATGGGTTCAATAGTAAAAGTACAGTGTTTGAGGTTGTGAGGTACAGCGTTTAGACTGACTTGTATTTTCTTTAATTTTTGCACAGCCTTTGTTTGACCCCAGCTATGGGCTCTCCATCCAAGCTGTCAAACTTAAGCGTAACGTGGAAATGTACCAGTGGGTTGAATATGAAGATTCCAAGTAAGTGAAAGTAATCTTTAAAAGTAGTTTATGAGGCTGTTGTGCTACCATTATTGTATCACAATTGTTTTTTCTTTCCTTATACCAAAGAGAAAAATAAAGACCAAGTAAAAGAAACCCCTTCATAGCAAGAGAATTCTAGAGGTCTTGAATTTTTTTTCCTTTAGGGAATCACTGATTTCCTTGAGAGATGTTAACTGCTCTGCTAATAGTTGCAACCCAAATGGGGAAAACATTTCTGCTATTGCTAATAATTCCACTGATGGTAGTATGAATGTTATTAGCTATTATGTAGGTGTGACTGCCCAGAATTCATGTTCCCAATGTCTTTCATGTCATATAAAAAAAAAGATCAGAGGTAGTGAAGGTGTGAAAAATAATTTCTCAGTTTTAGTGTGCTTATGGTGCAGCATCTGTTAGAGACTTGATTTGGGCCAGCTTGTCTCACTGTATTTAATTCTGGTTGTTCCTCATCAATCTAGTTGACACCTCCTTGTTCAAAAGATGGGAATAAAAAGGTTGTGGCTGTTGAGCATTTGTGTACAGTTTTCTCCTGGTACAGAAAATCTCTGTCTTCAGAACAGGTAGTCCAGAGAAGAGTTAGGTTATGTATAAAGATAAGTCTGTGTTGCCAGAGATCTGTCTGTGCATTTCACTGGTGAAGTGTATTCTGCCCTGAGCAGGGGTGTGTGTGCACTGTTTTGGTTCTCATCCCAGCCCTTTTTCTCTGCAGGGAATATGAGGAGGATGGTGAGATTAAGAAAGAGACAAAGTATTCATACAGTAAGTTGATCAACAGAAAGTCCCTTTCCTCTTATGCATGTAACTTCGGACTTTTATGTGTGTGTATTTTGATTTTGGTTGTAAAACCTTTTTTTTTCTTCTTGGGAAAGAAAGGAAAGGAATGTGAAGAAATAAGCAAAAATTATCCTTCCTAAACAAACGGGCAGAACCTCCCTTTCCTGAGGTAACTGAGGTGAAAGGAGATGTGCTGTCAGCAAGCAAGAGCTACAGAAAATCTGAGACTTTTTTAAAAACCCCAAAGTTCAGAGGAACATCCAGGGATAGGATGCTTCAGAAATAGGGTCCATAAGGTCCTCAATGACCAGCGATGGGAGTATGTTCCAATCTACACCCGAGATTACACTTAGACATGGAGTAATTGGAAATATGTCAGCTGTGAGCAGAAGAGAGTAGACAGGGAAAAGCAGGGTAGCTCCAGCCTGTAAGGGAGCCTGTTCCTATTAAGAACCTGTTTAGATGTTGTTACCAGCCAGTGAAAACCACCAGCACCTTCTGATGTGCCCTGTGGCTTTTGCCAAGTGCTTTTTTGGCAGGAGCAGAACTGAGTGTGTTATTCTGATCTACCCAGTGGCAGAAAGTTCTCTGAGTCATTGTGTATTTGGAGATTGGTCTCTGTGCTTCATTTACCTCTGATCAAAGCATGTGGATGTGTAACGTGGGTGTGCAGCAGTTTCTGGGTGTGGTCATATAAAACTACTCAGCTGAGTGAAGCATGGGGACCCTGTATCATGGAGGTACATAAGGGGCAAAGCTGGTGGTTGTGAGCCATGAAAAACAGGCTCACAGTGACAGGGAACAAAAAGAAATGTCATCTAAAAAACCAGTTGTCCTCTCAAGATTGATGGATTCTGTCCCATAAATGTCTATGTATGCCACCCAGCTGCTTGATTACTCTCCCCTCAGCAGGACTGGGGAAGAAATTGGGAACAACAGGAGTGAAGGACAGGTTAAAAGATAGGGAGATGGCTTTCCAATTACCATCATGGGGAAAACAGACTCTCCTTAGGGAAAGTTTATTGTCAGTTAAAATAAATATTTAATTACTGACTTGGGTATTGGCAAAACACATTTGAACTCAACCTTTCCTGGGCTCAAGTTCACTCCAGACTCCTCTCCCTTTGCCCCCTGTTCCTTGTTATCATAAAACCATCTTATTCCCAAGGAGTGGAGCCAGGAATCAAAGTCTGATCATGGAAGATGCCAACAACAAAGCTGAGCAAAGTTGAGTTACAATTTTATCCCAAAAATACCTTTTTTCACCCTAAATCTTGCCATTCCCTGTTAATATACTAGGAGGAGGGATCTGTGTATCAGTGCAGACTATCACGGACATTGATGTAGACAGTGTTACTAGAAGTGTAACCTAGAGCTAATGATTGAGAGGTGTCTTCAGTAACGGAGTCTGAGTGTCTTTTACTCAACCTTCTTATCGTTCTTTTAGATACAGAGTGGAAATCAGAAGTTGTGAACAGCAGAAACTTTGATCGAGAAATTGGACACAAAAACCCAAGGTGAGGTGCCATCTGGCACAGTCCCTCTCAATTCTGTCACTGGATCTGATCAAATATGAAAGCTAAATGACTGATTTCATAACAGAGAACAGTAGATGGAAACTGCTGTTCTTTTGATAGTTGGGGGAACAAATGCATAAAGAAATTAGAACAGCTCTGAGAATGATGCCTTAACTTATTTTAATGACTCCAACAGTATGCAGTCTAGACAGTTTCTCGATGGATTTGTTTTCACATCATGACAGTCATTTAGCTCTTTGAGTTTCTCCTGATGTTTGCCACAGTACCTTTTCTGTTCTGTATATTACGTACTGCAAATCAAGAGTTTGATTATAATTCTGGGACTAATCAGGGGCTCTCTCTGTTCCTCAGTGCCATGGCTGTGGAGTCTTTCACTGTTGTTTCTCCTAACGTCCAGGTTGGCAGCTTTGTTCTTTCCAAGGGTAAGGGTTGTTTTGTACTGGCTTTGTGTCTGCTGTTGCATCAGCAGTGGACTTTGGCTCTTTCCACAGTAGCTGTCATGTCAGGTGATAATCAGGAAGCCAGCCAGCAAACTGGCTGTTCCATGTTAGACACTGGGCCTCAGCTTGATGCTTTATTCTGCTTAGGTCTCGTGGATAAAATTGATAATTTCAAGCAGTTGAGCTTGTCACACCTGGAGGATCCCCATGCTGATGTTACCCGAAGAGAAGATTATTTCTATCACAGCGACAACCCCAGGCGTCCAGAAGTAAGATGGGAAAGATAAACTAAAGCAGTGATTACTTGTGTGTGAAAAAGGAATTGGGGCATGTCTCATTTCTGTTTAAATGAATAGAAAATGTATAGACCATCACACAGGATGACTCCCTTAGTGCAGCCCTGGAGAATGAGTGCTTCTCTTGCAGAAAACTTCCAGTCTGCTCCTTTATTCTCTGTTTTCTCAAGTCTGCTGTGCTTTTAAATGGAAAGGGATGGTGCTGGGAGGTGGGTTCCACCTCTGCCTTGCTGTATTGAGGAGTACAAACAGCTTGTTGTCACATTGTGCTGCCTGCCCTGTTTTGCCAAAAGATGGAATGATGAGGGATGAACAAAGCATATCATGTGCTCCTGCAGCTTAATCAGAGGGGATATTACAAAACAGCATTTGAGCTCTCACATTTCAGTGGCCAGCTAGCCCTGAAAAAAGGACAGCTTGGAAATCATTCTGGCTATCTCTTGTGTGACATAAATGTTCAGAAAAAGCGTTGATAAATAAAGGATGTTCCTGTGCTGAGTTGTCTTTCCTGTGATTTCCCCTTTATAAAACAATCTTTCTTGACTTCAAATCTTCTCTTGTTTGTAGGTAGGAGACCTTCGTGTCTCTTTCTTCTATGCAGGTCTGAGTGGAGATGATCCCCATTTGGGCTCTGCTGATACAGTGAGTCTTCAGCTGTTTCTGTATTTTGTAAGCTCAGTTCCCAACTCAGAAACCGGTAGATATCTTTCCCTCTCTTCCAAGGTGACTGTGATTGCTCGGCAGCGAGGTGATCAGCTGGTTCCATATCATACCAAGCCTGGAGATGTTCTGGAGATTCTGTACCCTGGGGACCTCTCTGTGGAGGTGAGATACCACGCTCTTCTAGTGAAGGGTTAAAACTTGAGGTGGTAGTGCAGAAGCAGCAGAAGATGAAGCTCTTACTCCCCTTCAGACCTTGCTCTGGAGGAGGAGATACTCATATAAACATTGGCTGTTCTCTCTCTTTCTTAGACAACAGGTTGTAGCCTGTGTTTGCTTCCAGGTTTCTGCACATTCTGTCTGTTTTCTTTAAAGATTGTTTCTGTGCCCTCTCATTTTGTTTTTATTTGCTACTTGGTTGTTTCCCATTTACACATGTAAGCACATGCTTTTGAACAGGTCACATGTAAAAATAGTAAAAATCAGGGTTTAATTAAATAAACCATTAGAGTTATTCTCTCTTCAGCTCCTAATAACAGGAGTTTAGGCTTGTTTGAAATGTTTATTACTATTCTGGCTGAGAAAGAGCCTTCAGGCAGAGCATTATGCTTCAATAAATCCTGCATGCTCCAGCAATTTGGTGATTCATTTACTTCTTTTAGTAGGTTTGTTTCTGTTAATGATTGTTTCATGCACTGCTGCAAAGAAAAGCAGATGTCAAGAGTTTACAGGTGCTCCCAAAAGCAGTTAGAAAGGCTTTGTTCTGACTTGAAAGAGTAGCAGTAGAATCAACCCTCTGCTGTAAGCTCTGAATCTTCATTAGACAGAATTTTGTTCCATTGAAAATGAACTGGTTACAAATAAATAATGCATTGAGTACTTGTACGTGCAAATAATCAATCGGTCTTACACATCTCTTACCATTTAGTGCTTTCTAATGTCCCAGCCATCTTCATGTGAATGTTTTGTTGAGCCAGAGGGTCACACAACCCATTTTGAAAAAAAACTTAATCAGAATTCTTGCAAAGAGATGCTTTGCTTTGCCTGATGAAATGCACACATACATTTTAGATTTCTTCCCTGCATCCAGCTTGCTCTCTTTCATGCACCTTTCCCTCAGCCATCAGTTGGATATTGCCTATTCTCTCTTCCTTCAGAGTGAAGTCAGACTCTTCCTTCTTTATGACAGTTACTTGTTAGTGTCTTATTTTCCACAGTAATATTGAATGTGTCCAATTGCAGCAAAACCTGGGTGCTTTCTGCCTGTGGGTAATGTTGAATGGTGCTTTTTAGGTTGTTTTAGTTATGGAAAGTGCCAGTTTCCCCCATGCTGCACTGTTCACTCTCTTGCAGTGTACTGCCATACTGCACAGACCCTGCAGAATGAGCTGCAATGTATTTTCTGGAAGAGAAATTGTACTCCTAAAACGCTCTTGGCTCTGATTGGCTCATAATATACTGGAATTAAGAAGATCTTGAAAAATAACAAGAAACAGGCTGCATGTGATGGTGTTTGCTTTCAGGAGGTGTTTCAGAAGGAGCATGAGAGTAACACCATGAAGACCTGGGCCCTCCGTGCAGCCGGCTGGCTCTCGATGTTTGTGGGCATCAGCCTGATGACCCGAATCTTTTACACGTTAGGTAAGTTTTTCACAGACAGGTAAAATGATCTAGGAACAAGATCATAACCTCTAGAGAGTGAATTCATTTGGAGATCAGGAGAAATCTGATTTGAACTCAGATTTTATTTGATCTCAAAAGTCACTGTAGGTAAACAGGACCCCAAAACCAAGTGGTTGCTTTGTGAACATTACAAAATCCCCACACAAATATTTTTTACCAGTCTCAGAAGATCCCAGCCCAGAGCTTCCCAAAATAAAAAGCTGAGGGATGTGTTGGGCTGGTTCTTTCAAATCTAACTGAAGGTGCTGCAATACAAATACTTTCTGCACCCACACACAACTGGTCCCCCCAACAGGTCCTAATCAGCAGTTGTATTGAAATACATTCTTGTGTCTGGTTATTTTAGAGTATTGTAAACAAACAGCAAATAAAGTTTTTGTTTATTCTTTTTATATAGAAAATGCTGGAGTAAAACCAGAAAAACAGGACAATGCCTCAAACTTGCATAAACTTCAGACATCAAAGATATCATTCACAGCTACAAAGTGAACTTTTTTTTTTCTGATTTATTTATCCATATACATGCTGCTCCAAGATTTATTGTTGCCAGAAAGGAATTCTTGTGCTAGCAGCTTGTATCAGTTCCCCTAGACTTGTTCCATAGCTGCAGGGTTGTCTGTCTCCTCTGCCTCTCAAGCCTTGGACAAATCTTTAGACTTCATTTTGGATTACTTGCTGTGTGAAGAGATGAGGATAGCATTGCCTTATATGTTTAGCTGTTGCTTAATGATCAAATGTCTTGATGATGCTCTGCTGAAATGCTTAATCCAGCGCTCTTGATAAATAGTTTGAGTCTGTCTTGTGAGTGCAGCTGTTAGGGTGCAGATGCTAGGCATGAATCTGACTTCTTTATAAACTGTCATCTTGCCAGCTACTTCATGCCATGTTTAATTCTCTCTGCAGTGGACTGGTTTCCTGTTGTGAGGGACCTGGTTAACGTTGGCTTGAAGGCGTTTGCTGTGTGTGTGGCCAGCTCGCTGTCCCTGCTGACCATCTCTGTGGGCTGGCTCTTCTACCGCCCGCTCTGGGCCCTGCTCCTCGCGCTGCTCTCCGCAGTCCCCATCCTGGTGGCCAGATCCCGTGTTCTGCCCAAGAAGCAGCAGTGACAAGGAGGTGGTCAGGTCTTGAGCTGAGTCCTGGTTAGAACCTTCCCAAGTGCATTTCTGCCCGGTTCCTGCAGCAAGCTTACAGCAAATCACAGCTCAGCAGCGAGCACTGAAAGCTGGGCATGGGGCTTGAATGTGATTATTGGTACATGTTATCCATAGGGCTATAGGATGCTGTTTGTGGGAAGTCAGTGACACCAGCTTTGGGGAAAAAAGCATTTTAGGTGTGTGTATTGATGGTAAGATATTGAACAAGCAGATTTGTACCTCTTACTGCTTAGTAATTTCCCCTGATTTGAGAACTGGCAAGTCTCTGCTGGGTGGAGCACCTTGTGTGTTTTGGAGAAAGTGCCAGCTGCATCCCATGGACCCTGGTTAGATGTCCTTAGGAAATGCGTGTACCTGCCTGCCTCTGACAAACCCTCCCTCTGCTGCCTTTTCTTGTTTGCACAGTCAGAACACTCCTTTGGCTGATGTATTTGGCAGTGCATGTGTTCAAAGGGAGAACATAGCTTAGGTGAATTCCACAGAATATTCATGTAAACCATCTGCTTTTGGACTGAGGATTTTCAAAGTCATTGATGCAATGAGTGGCCAGGTTAGCAGTGCTCTAAGGTTGGGCAGATTTATCAGGACACATTGATTTCCCTCAGGTTTTAAAAGTGTCTGAACTTGTTCTTGGTTAAGCATCCAAAATGATAGCCTGGACTATATCAGAACAGTTTCAAAAATTTCACTTCAAATTGCACTTAAAGGGATACTCACAGGTCATTAACCATCATATAAAAAACCTACTGCCTTGAAACAACATTGACTTTTATAACTGAATGTGTGGTCTAAAATAGTTGGGGTTTTTTTTGCTGTGTATACTGTTCCTTTCTTTAATCTCACTTAGAAAGGACAATGAACATACTCCATGAAAGTAAGTAATGGAAACATTTTTGCCTGATTAGTTTTCTTAGATTTTAGTAGCCTAAATTGGTAGTTTTGTATCTTGTTAGAGGAATGCCTTGTAGTGTTGTGATGGCTCACGTTTATCTGCTGTAACCAGTACTTGAGGTTAGAGACACCCTTAAGTCTCTCCACCAAGCTAGTCTGGCTTCCAGATGGGGCCCTCTACACCACTGTTTTGGGGTTTTTGTGAGTATACACAGTTCAGTACAAAAATAATGTTTTCTATTACAAAATCTATTTATGACCATCAGAGGAGTGTTCTCTGTACCAAAGGAACTTGACTTGAACATACATAGAAGCAAACATTTGCTAGAAATGATACTGAAATAGAAATCGGAGTTAGAAATCATAAATGTTTTGAGAATTTGTAATTACTTTATTAGTCCTAGTTACTTTCATTCTTTTGGTATTTGAATATTGTCAGTTTGGTCTCACAGCTGTGTCCTGCTGGTGAAAGCAGGAGCAGTGAGTGAAAGGGTGGGTACAGGAGCTGGCCTTGTGCATGCAATGGTACGTGACAGTGGTGCTGCACAGTCTTCCTGCTGCCCAGCAACACCTGCTCATGCTCCAGCAGTCAGGAATTGTGCTCCACAGACAGGGGAGAGAAGCTGGGTTTGAACTGCTGCTGTTTTGCCCATGATGCAGAACATTAACCAGCATTACTTATTGGAAATGAAGTGACAATTTTCTACAGAAGTGCTGAGCTTTTGTATATTTAATAAAATACCGTTTTCAAAAAGTTGGTTTGTAGTCTTTTTTATTAAATTCAAGTAGTGCATGCTTTATATCCAGCAATAATGTAATGCCCAGGTAGTTTGTAGCTTCCACAAGAACTAGTTTTGTTTGTCCTGCAAGTATTTCTGTTTTGGGAAGCTGCTCTCTGGTCTGTGTACTGCTGCCAGCCTGCCATGGGTTTACTCCCCATTACTGACCAAAGAAGTCAGTCACTTCCTTGCCTCTCTAAGATCATTTGAAAAACATGATGGTTCAACCTGACTGCTACAGCCCCTTGTATTTTAAGGAGACAGGGGGTGACCTGTGCATTTTGAAAACAGACAACATACTTTTTTTTTCAAACTTTATTTTGATCTACAAATACAGTACAAAAATAGATTTTTTCTGAACATAGTTACATGAAAGCCATTTTCTTACATTTCAGTCTCTGTGACAGTGTCCAGCAAGAACTAAATTGTTTTCCCCTCCATTTTTGAAGAGACTATGTCAGTGGACTTTAGATACATAGTGCCAAAGACAGATCAGTATTTCTACTGCAAAAGTGCAACAAAAGCTTGTGTAGATTTAATATTCCTCTCTCAACAGTTTTTTAATGCTATGGTACTGGATAACAAGAATTCTGTGGTTCTAGTGAATTTTGTTCCATCAGTGAGATTTAGCCAGTTTTACATGTTTTGCTCCAGAATGGGATCTTGATAAGCAACAGAAGCAAATATGTATATATTCAAATTGCTTAAGAAGGCATATTGAACCCTAAGTTTGTAATAAGGACAGGACTCCCTTCCACAGCACAAGATTTCTGAGAGTAAAGGAAAATGAGAGGCTCAAAAGCCAAACTTACATCACAAAATGCAAGTATTCTTTAGAAAATACTAATTCTTCCATATTCTGATTTTGGGGGTTTTTCTTTAGACCTTAAAGGAAGTATTTGCCCCTTGAGACAGAAAGGCCAGAACTCTACCTCACCACTGATCTGGGTAAGCTATGGATCAAAGCAGGCATCAGCATTCCTTGGCCGTCTCTCTGCAGACAGATAAAAAGCAGCTGGATGCTTTAGTTCTGAGCAAGCAGGGAAAAATGAAAACAAGAAAAATGGGAAAAGAGACTGTTGATGACAGGAGTGCCTCAGGAAACTCAACTATTAGTGCTGAGTGATACAAAAGAGAGCAAAAACCCCAACAAAGCAAAGTGATCTTGGAAGGTGCAGCTCTTTTCCCAAGTCCAAGGACAAAAGGAACAATCTGATAACAAAGTGATACCTGTGATCTCAAAGGAAACCGGATGCTGAATTAGGTTGGTCCCTGACAGCTCAGAAACACAAGTGCAGAGGAAGACCCTAAGGCCCTAGCTGGTAAAGGATACTTCTACCATGACTATGTTTCCTGCATCTGAAAATACCAAAGAAAAGCTTGTCATCACAATTTCTCAAAAGGGAACAACTGAGCTGCTTCTCCCCTCTTTTCTCGCTTGCTCTTTTTGGTTGTTATCTCTTCTTGTTTCTCTAGCTGGCGATTCTGGGGCCAATAAATGGCTGTGCTCCCCACTGCGCTCTCTGAGCTCGGAGCTCCTTCTTCATCAGAAGAGAATCCCTCTCCTTTCTCTGTCTCAGGTGCTGATGGCTCAGTCTGGAAAAAACAGGTGTGAAAATTAGAAAGTCACTCTAAGAATCACTTTTAACTGCCCCCTTCTAAAAGGGCTTGTCTTTGGTCACAGTGACAATTAATGGCCTTACAGAAGCTGGTTGCTCTGGTTTGGGCTTCCCATCCAAAGTGCTTCTATTTCTCAACACCACACATTCTTGCAGCACAAACATTTTTGACAACAGAAGAATAAAACCAAACTGTTTTAAAAAGATCAGGCTTTTCACCTTTCTCCTTGCAGAAAAAGTTAAGAACTAAAACATCTAACTAAAAGAAAACGTGCCCCACTCTCCATCTGTTAGCTACATGCTTGGCTTAGAGGAATAAATCTAGGAAAAGGTATGACAAAACAGAAAATAGTAAAAAAATTGAAAGCATTCATTCCTTGTTAAACAGTAACAATTCTTTGATGAACATGACCTCAGTGAACTTCTGGCATAGCTTTTTTGATTAGCTGAAGATTTTTGAGCAACTAGAGTCTGGAAATTTTATTCTACAGTTAAAATAACCTCCAGAAAAAGAAATGACTGATAGAAATGCAGGATACCTTGATGGAGTAGCGTTGCTTCAGTCTCTCTCTGATGAGAAGTCCTTTTGTCAGCAGCTTCCAATTCCCTAGAGCTCTTTTCTCACGCTTCTGTGGGGGATTGTTACGAGAAAGAGAAAAATTTACTACTGTGAGTTTCAATGGATTTATGCACATAGAAAAGGAAAGCTTTAAGATTTTTAAACTGTCATCAAAAAAGCCTCATGCTTGTTGCTTACATAGCCCACCCTGTTTGACTGCCCAGTTTCAATGAAATTTACTTTGTAAATATAACAATAAGGAAGCTGCAAAAATAATTCTCACCTCCTTTTCTTTCTTTTCTATTTCTGCTTGTTCATTCTCCCAGGCAGCAACAAGGATCTCTTTATACTCCTCACACACCACATACCCATCAGTACTAGGAAGGAGAACACAATATCTGTCAGCTATAAGAAGGCAAAAGAAGGGGAGCAAATGCTGGCTGACCCAGCCCAAAAGCTACTGTCTGTCTCAAAGGATCAAAGTGTACAACTGGTCACATGCTCCCCTTAACAAAAGATACACAAATTCTGCAAGACATCAACATCTGCCAGGTGCAACAAAGCAGCTTTTACATACACTGGGTGTGAGTATCCGCCATGAAAATCAAATCCAGTGATGGCTTGAGCACAGTCAATGTTCAACTTCCGTGCCACTCTGTTCAGGTTTGGCAGTTTCAGCTGCACACAGCCAACAGGTAACATGGATGGCAAGAAGAGATAGACATTCCCATACTCATTCCGAGGGACCTGTTATGGCAAGATTAAAGAGAGATGGTGATAATCCTGCTTTCTGGAGAGAGGTGAAAATACCTGCTGCAACTCAGGGACTCTCCCCTCCTGACCTGCTATATTCCACTCCAGTATTCAATTAATATTCACATGACAAGGTAAAAGCCTAGATTTTAGCTGCATGGTTATCTCCTAGCTATGTCCTCTGCCCAAGCTTTGTTACTCAGGCTGTAATGCAGAGAATTAGCAAGGCAGAACATGGGCTAGGAAGATCAGATCAACAAAATGTTGACTTTAGCAGTCTGCACTCACTACCTTTTGAGTACTTGTGAAATAAAGGTCTCAGTAAAGTTTTGACTATTTCCTCCTGTGAACATTTACCTCTGAACTCTTAATCCTGAATCCAAATATTACTGACTGATCTCATGTCTGAAACATACAACTTCTGGAAAAACAAAGCCCAGAGCTCCACACAAACCCCTTCCTTTAGCACCAGCCCTCTGTCTTCCCAGCTACCTTTCCATCCACTGCTATGGGGGGCTGATACTCCTCTGTCTGCCAGCGGCCAAACAGCGCCAGGTCCTCCCGGTCCCGGTTTGCCGGCTCTGCCAGGCGCGCCTTCCTCGCCCGGTTGGAAAATCCTTTTACCATCTGCAAATACAACAACCAGGCCTGTAACATCACAAGAAGCTGACAGTGGTTTCAGGTTTTCCTAGGACGCTGAAGGAGAAGGTTCTGGGAGAGCAGAAATGCTATTTCCTAGCTTCAATATCCATTGCGTTTAAATGACAACCCATGGCACCTGTATGCAACAGGCAGAGATCCAGCAGTGATATAAAACACTGGGATGCCTCTGGAGAAGGTGAAAAGGGAACAGATATTCTGCCAGATACCCTTGGGGTGAAAAAAAACAAAGCTGGGCTTTGGGCAGGATGTAGGAACTATAGGCACAGCAGGCAGACAGTACAGCTATCACAAACCATGCAAGCATGTGCGAAATCTGCAGAAGACAAAAACCAAAACAGAACTGAGCTTGAGGTTTAGAGGACAGATGGATTGCACAGAAGGAAGCTGAACTCTCTGACCTTGTAAGGCACCTCTCCAATCCTCACTACTCGAGCTTGCTTCAGCCAAGTGTCCCTGGAGTGCAGAGTGTGTATGCAATCTCTGAAAAGGCCAGAAAGAAGCAAATGTAAGAGTTTTCAAGTCATCCATAACAGATCCACAGTAAACTTATCATATTAGGAATAATAAAAAAAGCTGTATCTTAGTGATACACAAATGATGTCCGAGCAGCTAAATGCCTCACCTGTTTATGCATGTGGCCTGAGACTACTGCTCAAGACTATTTGCATGATACCATCATGCAAATTAACTCTCCAGTTTGTTACAAAGATCATAGATGCAGGTGACAATAGGTGCACAACTCACCTGGAGTAGACAGCCTCTCCCCTGCAATACCCCAAGATAGCAGCTGACTCAGGATAGATGGCCTGGTATTTCAAGAGGTGCCTCTTCAGTGCATAGAGAGGGTGGTTTTTGTACTCTCCAATTGCTGTTGGTAGAGGTTGATCTTGAAGCTTCACTTGAAACTGTAAGAATTATACAGAAGACTAATTTGACAACTTTTTCACTACCCTTTCTAAGAAAATAAGAATGACTATAATATGAACCAAAGAAAAAAAACACCAGAAACTTATCAGATGAGCCAACAGACCAAAACATTCTTGCTGCAAGTAAGTACTTAGATGTGTACCCTGACCTTTGTATTTTAAAAACTCTCTTCAAGAAGAGTAATGCTAAACACTACACAAACCTTACTACTTTCCAGCACAAGCTGTGCAGTACTTCACCTATGCAAACTTATCTGAACAAAATCCATCATTTAATGTTATTTTAATTTACCACTGCATATTCTCTTTATGTTCAATCTCAACATTTCAAGTTCAAACACAAACCTCCTTCCTCATGGAAAGAGATTTCTAATGCTTTTTGCCTGAATGAGAATCCAGGGACTGGACTCCTGGCACTACGTGTCCTGAACAACCTACTGTGATTTACCTCATTTTCTTCCTTCTTGTCTCTCTCCACACAGGGACTTTCATAAGGCTGCAGTGTCTCTTCCCACCACTCTGGGTCCACACGGCTCTTCCTTGTTGAGGTCATCCACACTGGATCATATCTTTGTGTCACATCCCTGACACTCCCATCATTGTCAAACCCCACAACATAGAAAAGCGGCTTTGTGGCATGTGCAAAGCAGAGCTGGGGCTGGCCCACATTGCCATGAACACAGTCTACACAAACCCACTTGTCCTCAGGCTCAAGGAAAACCTCCAGCCACTGGTCTGTGCCCATTGTTTTCCTCACCTCCTGCTGTCCATCATCCTCATCACTAGAAATTATTTTGTTTCTCTTCCTCTGTGCTTGAGGCAAGGCTGGAGTTGTACTTTTTGCTGGCTTAGTCTCAGCTCCATGCAAATTTTCTGCTTGCCTTGTTTCTGAAGTCTCAGTTTTTGACCTTTTTATAGTTGTCAGCTTTGAATTCTGAGAGGCCTGTGAGCTTCTTCGCCTCTTAGGGACAGTTTCAAAATCCTCATCAGAGAGATCACTCTCCTCCTCTGAAACCTCAAAGTCCGAAGCACTGCCCTCATCACTTCCACTCTCTTCCTTGTAACACACTTTGGAGGCCACTCGTCTCCGGCGGTCGTTCTTGGGCCTGACTGGCACATCTTTTTCTGCTGAACTGGTCTCATTATTTGATTCCTTCTGTTCCTGGCTACCTTTAGTTAGCTTTGACTTGTGTGTCCTTTCGGTCTGGGCAGTTTTGGGTTTCTTTGGCTCCTTGTTGTTTTCTTTGCTCTCTGTGGATTTCTCATCCTGCTTCGCTTTTTTGCAGGGGCATGCTTTTGCCACAGCTTTGGGTGTTGTGGCAGAACTCTCAGAGGGGCTGCTGTGAGACAGCCTCTTGGATGAGCTCTTTCCCTGCAGAGAAACAGGCCAGGTCACTTTTATCACCACAGCTAAGAACATGGTAAAAAAAAACTTGATATCAGCCCAAGGTTCATGCAGACCAAAGGTTGGCAGGCACAGTTAATTCACTTGAAAAGTTCAGGCAACTGGCTGAAGAGAGGGGTACTCATGCAGCAAGAGTTGCCATTTAAGTTTTAGAGAAATGTAAACCCACTGAAATGTTAAGAAATCTTTGCTGAAACATAGAAATGAGTGGCTTTTTTAAAGAAAATGAAAAATTAAAGCTCTGCATTTTCTGCAACGCAGACAGAACCTTGGTTCATGCAGTAAGTGATTCACTGCAAGCTGTAATAGCCAGAAAGTTTTTTTAGTCCTACTAAATCAGTGACCTATTCCTTATGCCATACAAACAATAAAAAATACCTTTGGTCTTGTCTCCTTGAGAGGAATAGGCTGAAAAGACAGCACGAGGCGACACAGCAGCTGTAATGCTCGCAGAATAATTAAAAATATCTGCAAAACAGATTAAATTGAGTACTTTAATCACAGGAGGTCTTGAGATAAAAATACAAGGAAATAAAAAGCTACAGAATCACTTAAGTCACCCATCTCCTTTCTTCAAACACACCCCTCCCACCACTTTGTGTATGACCTGACACACAGCATCCAAACTCACCAACCAACCCTGCACTTCCCAGTCTCTTACATGAACAAGCTCCTCATCATCCTGTGCAGCGTAGATGGCAAACCTCCTCTCCAGTGTTGACTCAAGGGGCTCCCCTTTTTCAGTGGAAAGCTCATCATTGACAGTGAAGGTTCCAACAAACCTGAAATACAAGACACCTGCTTATTATCCAGTGTTTGTGACTGTATTCTTAACTTCTGAGTTCACCCTCTCCTCCTCTAAAAAGGACAGCCCCTCTCACCCCTGTATATAAAATTTTAAAAACCCACAGAAAATTGCTAATTACAGTTACCCCTCTCCCTGAACCCTCGCTCTACATTCTATGTGACAGCACCATCAGAAGAGAGTTTTACCATTTCACCAGGTTGGAAAGGTAGACAAGGCCCACTTGGCCTGCGGGCACTTGGGTGAAGTGGGTGGGGACGATGGACAGACCGATGGCGAGGAGATCTGGCTGGCTGCAGATCCTGTTCCTGTAGAAACCATTTGCTAATAAACACAGCAAGTGAACCTGAGAGAGAAGAGTTTAAAAGTGAGTTCCTTATTGGAACTACTGCCCATGGTAAAGACAAGGAATACTTCACTGCTCCTTTTAACAGACAGAGGTGGCAATGAAGCCTCCCAAGCACTCCCAGTGCTGTCTTCAGAAGACAGCAAAGCACTGAAGTCTTTGCAAGTGTTTCCTGCTCTACACAACTGGCAGTTTAATCCCAACAGAATGAGACAATATCCCTCTATGGAGAAATATACATCCTACTCACATATGCTTTGAGTTAGAATTTTACTAACACAGGCACTGGTGTTTCCAGTTCACAGTTTAGGAGAAACTTTAACGAGCATCTGTCAGGACTACAGCCTCTTTATTTTTTCATTTCTAGCCATTCTAACTATTTTATAAAAATTAGTTTCTTTAGATTACAAATCAGTTCAGACACCTATATGCTCAATTTCTTCCCTGCCATGGTTCTCTGTGACAAATACCTTATGCGTGTCCTCACGAACCTCCTTGCTGAAACGTTTCATCATTCTCCGAAGGTACATCTCAAACTCAGCTTTTCTTTTTTCTCTGCAGAAGATTACAAAAGAAAGGGATGTTGTGGCATTTCTGTGGACCTGCCTTTCTTGATTCCTGAACTAGGTCAGTTCACAAAGAGAATCCATTGCAGAGAATCTTCTGTGCACACTTAGGGAAAGGTTTAGTGACTGGCTATGTGAACAGGCTGTTAATGTTTTGCAGTAACACAATGCCATTCACCCGCAGCTCCCCTTGCAGAGATCTCCTGCTGTCCCTTCACTGGAAATGGAGACAGTAAAATACAATGAAGTTACACACTTGATTTTCAAGGAAGCTGAAAAGCCTCCTCCATTCCTGCCAACTTCCACTGAAGATTTTTGTAGAACGGTCAGTGTATAAACTGTTCTTCATCCCACAACCCTACATCATTCCAACTCAACAGTCTGCACCAAGTGGGGATTTTCACCCTGAACACAGCAAGTCAGTCACAGCCAAGACTTAGGGTATTTTTAACTTCAGCCTTTAGCAGCCCTCCACCACTTCCTTGTTCTTACCTCCTCTCTCTTTTCTTCACCTGCTCTGGGGTTTCAATCTCTATCTCAACAGGATTGCTTGGCAGCCCCACTGATGGAAGAACAGCAGCTTCTTCTAACTTATCCGTAGCAGGTTCCTGAAGTTCTGTAAAAATAAAATACTAAATTATAAGTAAACATGGAATAGATTCCCAGGGAGGACTGATGATTGGGTAAGAACCTACATTTTCCTTCTCAAGTGTTCAAACAACTTTAAACAGAACACATCCATTAACTACCAGCTCCTGGATCTTCCATAACACTGTGTGTGCTAAGTTATTTCAAATAACTGTGGGATGCTGGTCACCTGCTGTTGAAGAATCATTGTGACATACAAGCTCTTAAAAAGCACTTAACATGAAAAAATATGCAATTGTTACCTTCCACATCCTCCCATTCATCTTCACTTTCATCATCATCATCATTGTTGTCAGTATTGTCTTCATCCATCTCTTTTTTAACAGGAGATTCTGTCTTTAATTTCATCTCTTTCTGAGGATGCTTCAGTGAGTCACTGTTAAAATCATCAAAACAGTGGTAGCATCAGGAAACGAAGGTGCTTGTTTATCAAAAACTAAAAATAGGGAAATAAATCAAGCATGACCTCTGCATCAGTAACAACAGATTGAATATTTGACCATCAAACCACAGAAAGAAATAAGATGAAGAAAAAGGTCCTATAGATTTGAATGATAAATTAATTTACCTGCATGTTTCCTCTTTGATAGAATTATCTTTATTTCTAGTATTCTTTTTACTTTCTTTTACTTGTGATTTTGCCTCTTCTCGTTTTGAAGGTTTGGAAGCTTTTGCTAAGTTGGAAACTTCAGTATCACAATCTTCTCCCTTTTTCCTAGCTGGAGCTTTTGAGGTCTTTTTTATACTGGGCTTTTTCTCTTCAAAATCATCTGCATGTGACAAAAGAAATTAAGATTAATGTTGGAGGACAGAGTTTCATCTCCAGAACAATCTGAAACAATATCTCCATAGACTTCATTAGAGGAGCTTCAGAAGAACGTCAGCACTCACAATGCTGAGCATGTCATTGTTTACAAATAGGCAGGATTTGAACAGTGAGACTTTTTGGAGGGAAATACTTATGTAACTCACAAGAAGTACCTAAAGATTCCTACAGTCCTACTGATGGAATCGGCGCAAAACCAAGCATCGTGCTTGCCACTCACAACAACTTACTACCGCATGACGCTGCTCTGGAGAGCACGGCCGAGATGAAACAACCCTTCACAGGCTGCTCAGCCTTTGGCAGTGTGCGGGGCCCGTGTCACACACGGGTTTAACGCCCGGGATCTGGGGCACCGATCCCACCGCCGATAACCCTGCTGATAGCACAGCCGATAGCCGCCGTCCTTCCCGAGGGCGTGCTGGCACCGCTGCCCCCCGACCCCGCGGCCTAGAGCGGCCCGAGCCGCGGAGGTGGCGCAGCTCTGGCCCGCCACGGCCTCCCTGCCGCACTCACCCTCCTCCTCCTCCTGCTCCTCCTTCTCTCCCTTTCGCAGCCGCCCGGAGCGCCTCTTTTTGGCGGCCGCGGGCCGGGGCGATGCTCGGCGCTTTCTGGCCATGGCGCAGCCGGGGCGGGCAGGTCCAGCCCGGCCCCGCGCTGGGGAGGGGAAGGGGCCGGGCCATAAAGTCTCGCGGGCGGGCGCGGGAGGCGGTTTGAAAGATGGCGGATGAGGTGGACCAGGTGAGCGCTCTCGGCCCTCTCGGCGGCTGCAGGGGACGCAGCTCTGGGCTGCGTGGCTGGGCCGGGCGCGCCTGGGTCCCCCGTGAGGGGCAGCCCCCGGGAGCGCTTCCCGTGCGAGGTGAAATCCCTGCTCGGCCTCGGAGCTTGGGCCGCTGTCGGGGCGCGGGCAGGGCTCGCTGTGGGCCCGCTGACCCCGGGCACTGCCGGAGGAGGAAAAGGGGGGAAAGCTGCCGAGGGCAGTGCCCTGGGCTCTGAAGGAAGGGGGTGGCTATAACGGAAATATATCTGACATACGGAAAGCACGGAGGTTTTCGCCCTTTTTTAGTTGTGATCCTCGAAGTGCGCCTTTCTCACAGCAAGGAGCCTCAGGCCGCTGTGTGTTGAGGTTTCACGCCAGCCTCGGGGCCCGGCCTGGCTGCTGTGCGGCCCAGCAAGGGCTCGGGAGTGTGCGGGGGCAGCGTGTGCCCGGGTACCTGAGAGCCCCGAGTGTGTGCCCGGGTAACTCCCTGTGCCCGCACCGCTGTCAGCCTAGGTTGCGCTGGTTCAGCTGCGCCGTGCCATGGCACAGCTGTGCTGCTGCTTCCTGCAGTGTGCACTCTCTGCTGCAGGTAAACTGTGGCTGCTGGTGAGAAAAAGAGTTCACAGAGCTATAAAATGGTTTGTGTCAGAAGAGACCCTAAAGATCATCTAGTTCCAATCCCTCTGTGTGTGAAGAATGATTTGCTGCAGACTAAACTGAAACCTTTTGACTCAGATTGCTCAGGGCTGGTGAGTATCAGTGGAGTGGTAAATCAGCAGCGTTCAGGTTCACCAGCATGGGATGGAATGATTTGAAGTATTTGTACCTGCGTTTTCACTCCTTTGTTTTCTGTGTCTCACAAACATTGAGGAATGGAAAAGTTCTCAGCTTCTTCTGTACAAATATGCTTTTATTTTTTTTTTAGCAACAAACAACAAATACTGTAGAGGAGCCACTTGATCTCATCAGACTCAGTCTAGATGAGCGAATCTATGTCAAAATGAGGAATGACAGAGAGCTTAGAGGCAGATTACATGTAAGTAAAACTTTCAGAATATTGTCATGCTCATTCAGCTAGGCACTGCACAGTCTTTCTTTATGTATAACGGTCTGTTAAACAAGTTTACCTGTAATATTCCACTGGTTGTTGAAAAAATTAGTTTTAAAATATGAGTAACTACATTTCATGGTTGAAAGTGCAGAAGTGGTTGGAGAAAGTCAGTTAAGAATTGTCTTAGTTACCAGAACTGTAATGTGATTGGTGGAGAAATCTCATTTCCTCAGTACTTTGTCTGCTATTAGCTGCTTCCATAGAAAATCAAGAGAGGTATTTTGTTTTCCTTGTCTCCTGAATGATACCAAGCAACTAATTTCACTGCTTTTGGCTTCCATTTTTCTGTCTGTGAAATAAGCAATAATGCTGCAGGCCTGTTCATATGATGTACCCTGAGGCCCCTTCTAGACTGAGGTCATCATTATCAAATAAGAATCCCTTAAGGCACACCCTGGGAGGTGTGATGTGATAGATGCTCAGCTGGGTTCTCAGATTTTTGCTTTCTATTAAGTCAGTCAGCCTCCCTGAGTGCTGTGCTCTGCTGGAGAAAAAAAACAGTTGCCCCATGAGTTAACTAGGCCTCAACTCCTTTGGAAACACAGAGATAATGAGAGATCCATGAGGGACACGTGTAGTTTGCAACATGCTTGTGTAAGGATTTTGGAACATGTGTGTAAGGTTTTGTAGCACTGTATGAGAAGCAGCTTTCATACCCTGTAAGTTGCCCCTGGGCAATCAATTCCAGGAGGCTGGACTGGCAGCAGTGTGTAGCTGGTTTAATGTTAACAAAGTCTGTCTGTCTCTGAGGTCTTGTAAGTGCTCTCACAGAATGCTTCAGAGCTATTTCCTGCAAGTTTTAGTAAATGTAAATGTCGTGCTTTCTTTTTCCTGCTGCAGAATTCTCATTTGTTTATGTTTGTGTTGAGTTGTAACTAGAACTGATAGTGCTATGTTTTGGTCAAAATCAGACTAAACTATTTATGTTTCAAAGTCTTGCTAAAATTCTCATTTTAATAAACTCAAGTTTGGATTTTGAAAAACATAATAAACTAAACTTAATTTCTACAGGCATATGATCAGCACTTAAATATGATTTTGGGTGATGTGGAAGAAACTGTGACTACAATAGAGATTGATGAAGAAACCTATGAAGAAATTTATAAAGTAAGGACTAAAAAAAGGGTTAATTTATCCTCACAGGTTTTTTATTTAAAACTACGCTGTGTTATATTATTAAAGTAGTTTATTGCTGACTGTTTTCAAACCAAGCTCTAACAGGATTTGGACAAAATGTTGTGAAAGTACACAGGATATCTAGAGACTTGGTGTTAATTGTACTGATCTCTTCAGCATGCCAGAACATTGAGTGTGTGTTGGAGTTGTTTCAGGGGTGTTTTTGTGATTTAAATGAATATTTTGTAAATGTAAACTTTTCTTTCCTTCTTCACAGTCTACCAAGAGGAATATTCCGATGCTCTTTGTCAGAGGGGATGGCGTTGTGCTTGTAGCTCCCCCGTTGAGGGTTGGTTGAAGCAACAAAGGACTTAACCTTCTTGGAAAGTTCCAGACTTTTGGACAGTGGTTCATGTTTCAATCATGTCTCAAAATTCTGTATATGTTTTTTATAGGATATTTTTGTCAGTTTTTTTGAAAATGGGAGGGGAAGGGGAACCAGTTTGTCTTGTAGAAAGTACATGTAGTCAATTGAAGCAGTGTAAAATCCAACCTGATCTCAGAATTAATGTAAACTGCTGTAAATTGCCTGCCTTGTCACATTCAGTAAAAGAATCCTTTATTTTTTTCTATCTTGGCAGTAGCACTGTCTTGTTTTTGTTGTTTTAAATAAATTTTGGTTTATCTTTGAGATTTGACTTGTCATGTTTTTTGTGTTAGTGGGCGTATATGTTCTTCCTTAGAGCTAGTGTTTTATTAGGTTATAGTATCAGCCTCACTATCAAAGAGAGCAGTATCTTCAGTGTGTTATTTTAACTTCTGTCCTTACTAGTAAGGACAAGTCTTGCAGATTACTGGTTCTGGAGACAGCACTACATCAATCAATGGTGCTGTAATTGATGGCTCTGTGTTCAAATTTGTGATGCAGCCTCACTGTAGGGAAATGGTGTTTATATGAACCTTCCACCTGAGATAAAGAAGATGAGCTTCAGTGCAATGTTAATGTTTTCAGATATTTTCATTGTGGTTTTGTTAACAGTTACAGTTTGCAAGGCCATGAGAGACTGAGGTTGTTGCTCACATGTTATTGAGTTGCCTGCTGCATTCATTTCCCACTGTTTGTACCATGTTTCATTTCTTGAATACATGAAATTCTACTGGATGCCTAAGGATGCTCATAAATTATCTGTAGTGAAGGTGCACTAGAACCTGAACAAAACTCTTTTTTAATACATGCTTTCTCATGCCCACCTTGTTTGCAGTTTACTTTCCTTCTTGTGTGAAAAAAGGACACTTCTGATATAGTTATGTTTTAGAGTCATATAAGAGATGTAGGTCTGCACTTCCTACAAAGCTTGACTTTTGATTTAAACTTAATTGTTTAGGCTTTGTAGGGTTAGCAAAAGCAGCTTCTTGCTCTGGCACTTTCTCCTGCAGTTAAAAATCTTCATAATAGTCTGTAGCTTGAGACAGTGGTCAGGAATGCAAGGTCTGCCAATATTTTTTTTTTCTCCATTCCTTTTTGTACTTGGATTTTTGTATTGGAAGACTGACACGATGCTGAAAATGCTGTCAAATCAAGAATTTCTACCTTGATGTATTTTAGAATTCCTATCTTAATAACACTTGTAGACTCTGAGAATGACAATGGATGTGAGTCCCACATACTCTTTACTTGAGCCATATTTGCCAGCATAGCACAGTTATCTATATGTACAATATTTTTATATCACAGGGTATCAGGACAGTGGAAAGAAGTCAGCTTGCCTACGTATATCCCTGGAAAAGTCATTCAAAATTGTCTCATTTGTTACCTGCTTCTTTTTAAGAGAGATCATGGTGGTTGGTAGCTCAATTATTGTCTAATTGATTCCTTGTAATTGTAAAGAACTGTTATTTTGTGTCACTGAAATGGCCAGTAGCATCCTTGAGCCTCTGAGTTGAAATGAGCTGTCTGGAGTGGGAGCCAATCTGAGCCTCTCCATGATGAATGTGGATTAAAAAAAACAACAAAAAAAAACAAACATCTCCTCCCAAACAAAGAAAATGCCCAAGAAAACAACAACAAAAGAACATCACCCTTAATGAACTCCCAAAAAAACCAAAAAACAAACGCCACAAATAAAATGTTAAAAATCCCAAAAACACCAAAGCCCAAAACATTTGAAAAATTTTTTGCAGTCTGGTCTCTTTCATATTCCTCTTCCTACTTTTTGATCATATGTTTGCTGTATTAACCATTTGTCAAGATATCTATTCCTGATGAGTTTGAAAAATAATTTATGTTAATTTTCCTTTTATATTTTCTCAAGGTTTCTCAAAGCCTCTTCATATTGTCTTGTTTTCAGTCTGCTAGAACTTTTAATGTTGTTGAACTTCTTGAAGCTTGGCTTTTTATTTCTAGCAGCTTTTTATAGACACTTAATAGCCTTTTGGTAAGTTTTAGCCTTTGGACTGCATCTTTTTTATAGATGGCAGAATAATTTCTTAGTTTGTCTTTAAACACTTTCTGTTCTGCCTGAAAACATCTCGCTCTTGGGAGTTCTTTTTTAACAAGACTATTACTACATAATTCCCTTTATCAGAAGTGCTGATAGAGTTAAACATCTGGTGTCCTACCGTTTTTGTGAGTTTTTGCTATCTTGAAATTTCTCTGTGGGCTTGTGAAATTGTTTTTTGGATCTGACTACTGTAGGGCACTAGATGGTGCTGCTTTTCCTCAAATTCAAGCTTTGTTGGCTTTGCCATTTGTAGCCTGTGTCAACAGGCCCCGTACTTGTAAAATTAGTCATTTGTTTTTAATTAGGATGACACTTGCCGACAGTTTTAAATTAACTCTGCTGCCCACCCATAAGTAAAAATCAAAATATGTTTTGATGTTTATGTAGGCACAGAGCAAGTCCCCACAAGAGTTAAAGTGAAGCAGTGTATGTGCCTTGCTTTGTCAGAGGTTAACATGCACAAGCCCCAGGCTGGCAGTTTTTCTCAGAGAAGAATTAGCTGAAGAATTGCACCATATAGAAGAAATTGAGGTTGACCACTGTGCTGCTGAGCCCTGCTTGGAGAACAGCCCTTGTTGTGTTGGTTCACAAGGCTGCTGCTGCTGCTGCACCCACTGATTCAAGTGCTGTCCACTACCTTCACTGGAGAACTCCACTGCTGTTCAAATTCAGCAGAGGGGAACAGCCTGCACTTAGGTGTTTCTGTACATTAAACTCCTGAAGAGACAAATATTTCAGTTTATTTCAAGTCACTGCTGCTGCTGCCATTTTTTGACCCATATAAATAGATTTTGAATCCATCCTACATATTTGAACAAGACATAATTTTGTTCTAGGCCATGTGGGGTTTGGGAGGATGTGTTTTGTTTGGTTTTTTTTAAAGTTGAATGGGGATTACATTACATGTTTCATTCCTATTCCCTAGCACAGGACAAGCCCAGGATTTGGACAATACAGTTATAGTAAGCCTTGAGCAGGGTGAGCATTGACAGGCTGCTGCAGGGATTCAGGGCTGGAAAAGCAGGACAGTATTGATCATGTTGGGAATTCTGCAACAGCACTTTCTCCTCTTGGTGCTTCTGTTTCTGTTCTGTAGATTTCAATCTATCATTTGAAATACTTAAGAGAAGGAAACTAGTAAGCCTTCTTACTAGGCTTTCCTTGCTAGAACCAGAGGACTGGGAAGGGAGCTGATTCAGTGCAAGATGACAAATGCTGTGCATTGTTTTTTGAACTGATGATGATGATGATGACATGTACAGAAAATCCCATCAGACTTATTAAGGTTTTAAGGCATTCATGCCAAGATCACTGATGGGCTGAATACATCATTATGAGGGTGTAGGACTCCCATGTTTCTAAACAGGAAGCTCCTTTCATATGCTAAACAAAAAGAATGGGAAAGAAAAATAGAAAGTTCTGCAGAAAATTGAAGCACAGTGTCCAAGCCAGCCTTTTTTGGGGGGAAGAATGGGTGGAAGGAAGAGAATAGATGATGTGGGTTGGAGCGGAAAACAAGAACCACTGACGGAAAAAGATGTAGTCAGAAACCTTGTTCATGAGTGAATTTTTTCATTGTTGCCCAAATTAGTTTGAATGGAAGAAAGGCCCACTCCCAAATTTTGGAAACTTAGTCCAAAAAGCCTATTGAGTTGTACAATGGCATTTGATCAGTTTATGATGTGATTGCCTGCACCAGCAGGGGACGAGGCAGGCGTGCTGGGTGGGTGGACAGGCTGTTGCAGAAAGCACTGCACAAACCTTCGGAAGAGCTGGGTAATGACTGATCACAAAGAGGGGTTTTAGCAAAGTTTTCCTCTGGGTGGCACATAGCAAAGTTTTCCTCTGGGTGGCACATGGATATTTGCTTCCTCAAGGTGCACATGGAAGGCATCAGGATATTCAAATGCAGGCATATTTTGCAACTTTCTCTTTGGTTTTAATAATGAAATTGCTTTTAGAACCAGTTATTTAATTAATTTTCTGATAAGGACTTATGTTTTAGACACCTGGGCTGGCTAAACATGGTGGTCTTGGGTCTCAGTCTGTTGGTTCATGTCACCCAAAGCCCATGTCAGTGCCTGCAGTAGATGATATAGTCCTCTAGCCTGTTTCTGGGTGATTTGAGCAATGAACTTTCACCAGGGGCTTTAAACTGACAAGTTGAAGCCTGAATTTCCTAAACTCCTCTGCAGTAGTGGATCAATTTTAGCCTCTAAAGGAAACCTTAGTGCTGCAGGCGACTTACTCCTGTTCCTTTCTCACAGCACTCAGCTATGGCACAGAGAAGTTACCATCTTTGTGGGTAAAGGAGGCTGCAAAAGCCTTTGCTATCAATAGCACAGTCTATTATGTGAATCATAGTCTAATTTGTTAGCTACCTAACAGAACTCACAGTTGTGGCACTTCTGCTACAGTAAATTTTCATTTGCTCTTCTTGAATCCACTAAAGAGTGGGGCAGGAAAACCTCCAGTCTAATGCACATCATGGCATCAAGTGTGTGTGTCACTGGAGCTCATCACTTAACACTGATCAGGGTGAAATTCTGTGTAAAACTTTGACCAAGGAATTCATATAATTCCTTTCCCAGTCTATTCTTTGGCCACCTCAAGAACTTTCAGGTAAGCAAACTATTTCCATTTAAAAAGAGGAAAGAATTCTGCTCTAAATTTATGTTAAAGTATGTAGGCTATTAAGGCTAAAGCCTGTAGTTTTCTCCATGGAATGCATTATTGAATTCTTCAGGAGCCTTCAAATTTCAGTGGCATGGAAATTTTGAAACAAGTAAATGGTGCTCCAAATCTTGATTTCTTTAAATAACTGCTGCAACAGATGACTTTGTCACTCATCCTTAGCACATAATTGCAATTATTAAGTTGCCTTTTTATGCTGTAAAGGTGGCATGTTAGCTAGACTGAATTATCTTTTTCCAGCAGGTAACTGCTCCTGGTTCATCCTGTGCTGGAGGTGGAGTGGCAATGCAGCATGTTGTAATTTGTTCTATAGCACCTATATTTAGTACTTTTTAGTAAAACAGTTGCCTCCCCCAGCTGCCCAGATGTGTTCCAGTGGTTAGAAGTCTGAGGAAGAAATGAGATATCAACAGATAACATCTGAGAGCTAATTTGATTTGTTCTACATTTGTAATGCATTCCTCCAAGGTAAATTCTTGTTGACTGATGTGCTGCTTATAAAAGGCAAGAGATCCAAAGCCCCACTGCAGCCCAGGAGGATACACTGTAGTTAAACTGAACACAATTCTCAACAATTTTCTTCTACCAAACCTCGTTATTGCTGCCTCTGGGTGTAATTCAAATATTCAGAACTGTTTCTGAATTAATGTGGTCCTATACATAAAGCACAGGCTCTAATCTCAGATTTTCTAATGTAATGGAGACTAATATTTTAATGTTTTAATGTTAAGCCTTTATATCTTACTTGCCCTGCATTCATTCCCTGAAAACCAACCTAAACCAGCAGTGCTGTTTGCTTGCAGCTTCCAGGTTTGCAGCATCCTGTGGGTAACACAAGATCCCTGTCCTCTGTACTCAATCCTAAAGCCAGCTGCTGCTGCTATTTTTGCTTTCTTGAGGCACTGTGATGTCCATACAGTGATTTTTTTCCCCCTCTCTCATGTGCAGTCTCATGAGTTAAGGAGAAATACTTTACATGTCGTGTTTCAGGTGCTGGATATGAAGTTCACTTTAAGTTTCCATTACTTTTGTTTTTCTCTGTATTTTTTTTTTTTAGTACTGTTGTCCTACAAACAGGGTAAAAGGTTTCATTCTTGTGAAGGGCTCTGACATAGCTGGGATGAAGCTTCCCCAATGGACATTTCTCCATCTGACTCTGGTGCCAGCCTTGATACACAGCTCTGAAAAGCAAGGGAAAATGTTCTTCAACTGGCTCAGCTGCACAGAGAGAAGTCACACAGAGAAACAGTCCCATCATCACACTTCCTACAGAGATCTGCTGGTTCTTGACCAAGCAGGAATACATACAAAAAGTTAAGAAGAACTGAATGTGGTGTGATTTGTGGTCTCAAATAGTAATTCCCAGGAGTTATATGGAACTTATCCCCACTCATCATACTCAGCCTATTAGTGAAGCAAACCCTTCATTCAACATGTGACACTTAAAAGACTGTTGAGTTGAATTTGATGTGAACATTCAATCATTTTTTTTTGGTTTTTTCTTACTTTATCAAGAGATATTCACCCACAACTTATACAGCAGAATTGTGAGATGCCTACACAGAGAGGTTGTAAACAGAGCATGAAAATATATGATGTAAGCAGCCAATTGGCCTCAAGAAGTTTTTTCTCTTTCATGGGCTCTGTTGCATAACTGTTCCCTCCAGCCTGGCTCCAGCATTTATGGATTGGATGGTTACGTGAGAAACTAATCAGGGCAGTTTCTACATCTAAGGACTAGGAAATTTTTGAGAATTATGGAAGTTCTACATGTAGTAATAGCATCTAGAAAAGCAAGGGTTAATTTCCATAGGATTCCTTTCCAGTGTTTTCTCCAAATAAATGCTCCATAAGTTAGGAATGAACTTAGTATTTTGTGTCCTTTGATCTGTAAGCTTGGGACAAGAGGCTTTATCTTATCTTCTTTTTTTCCCCTTTTTTTTACTGTTCTGATGGTCGAGGGAGTTGTGTATGGTGACTGCTAATCCTGGGTGTGTGTCTAAGAGGAGCAGAGTTACTGCAGGTCATGCTGTCCTCATACTTGATTCCTTTTGGTGTTAGGTTGCTTATTAGTCACCCTTCTATCACGACATCCTTTGTTTCCAACAGAAAGCCATTGCAGGAATGCAGTAGCAAGGGAAGGAGGATTGCTTCATTCATAAATCTGAGAGCATTTTAAAAGGAGGCTATAAATTATTGTCTAATTTCTTTCATCTGAAGAAAAGAAAGCAGGATATTACAATTAAACATTTTGTCCAAGGTTGCATGCTGAGCCCATGGCAGAGCTGCAAACAGGGTACACCCCTGTCCTCTGTAAAGGGTCTCTTAAACCCAGGAATGCTGCCTGGGCCATGAGTACATGAATCATTGTTTCCACTGGTACACTGCTAACATGGAGAATGCTGGAACCTCCAGTACTGAAGGCACTGGAGGTGGAATTTAACTGAACCTACAGATAAAATATAGTTTCCTTCTATCATAAAGCAAACAAAAATGATTAATGTTAGAATATCAGTTTCAGTTTCCATGTGGGTTTAATAGTAAAAACATGAAAAGATATTTTTGGGTATGAGACTTAAAAAAACCCAACAAAACCAAAAAAAGGATCAATCCTGAATAACTCCATCTCTAATCTCTTTCTCTAGAGAGAGAGCTGATGTGCTATAAAGTTCAACTCAACAAAAGGTAACTCAAAGGACAGAATAGAATACTAGGCTAAGAAACAAGATCTGATCCTCAGATTTGGTCCAAGACCTAGGAATGAGAAATTACAAATTTATTCTAGTCCTTTCTTATTCTGTTACCACAGCTAAATAACTCAGATGTCATGAACCTCTAGAAGGGTTTTTGTACCAGTAGCTTTGGAGCTACTCTAGGCAGTCATCTGACTCGACTGGAACTCTTGGCATGCAAACCCTGTTTGTAGCCCTTTCACAGGTGTATGGAGAACAAAAATGTTGTCTGCAACATTTTTTATTAGTAAGATACCATATCTGTATTAATCATAGTTATAACTGGCAATCTGGGAAAGTAGGTTATGATACCAGGTCTCTTCATTACAGGTATACCATGAAGTCCTGTAAAGGTATTACAGAGATACAGCTGCAGCTTCATTTATCCAAGCTTCATTTTTCTAACACTCCTCCTTATTTAACACTGAGTTGTGAGATATAAATTATCTACCATGAAAATTCCCTTCATTATGTGAATTTTTGCATGATCATATTCCTTCAGATATCTTCACAACCAGGCAGATACTTGATTTCCATACGAATTTGGAGATACATGCTCCAAATGACACGAGGGACATGCTCCAAAATACACTTGGTTTGTATTTTTTAGTGACTTGTAAATATTAGCATGGGACATACAGGAATAGATCACCCTGGACTCCATTTTCTTCATGGTGGAAAAAAGCCCCCTCTTTTTTCACATAACTCATTTTTATACAGTTTTACAGGCCTCGTGTGTGACTCCAATTGGTCAGTAGCTTTCTTGCCAATTACTTTATTGTTTAGTAACAAGTTGTTACCCTGTATTGATTGGTCACTCAAACCCCCAGTGTGTACATGCAGGAAAAGTTGTTTGTGAGTGATAGTATTCATTTTCCTGTCTAATGGTGTAAAAACAGTTTATACAGGTGCTGGTTGTTTTTCACCCAGGAATAGATTGTTATGCTAATGAACTGCTCACATCAGGATTGCTTTCACATGGGAACTTGCAAAGAGCTAGCCTGACAAGGCCAGCCATTGATTCCAGGAGAGCAGGCTTGATTTTATGAGGCCTTTCTTTATAAATTTTTCTACCTTACTGCAACAGGACATACATTACATGAGAATGCAGTTTATCAGGAATCAGCAAACTGATGGGTGAGTACGTTCACTATTCAGTAGTAACTCCTGAATAAGAAGCAGCCCTGTGGGAACTGTGCTGGTTACAGGACTTGCACCTTGGTCCCATCCTCTTGAAGTCCAAATGAAGCCCCCCACCTCCTGAATGCTTGCACAGTGAGCTGCCAGCCTCTTCAGCTGTGGTGTGACAATGCAGCTCACGGGAGATGCAGGTCCTGGCATGTGGAATGCATTAGGTTGCAGCAAGATGGAGCACTGCCTGTTGAGATCCTGTAGTCTCTGTGGGCTGTACCTTGGGGTGCTGAAGATGAAAGCTTCAACAGTGTGAAGCTCTGCGTGGGCTGTGTTTGGCCACAGGCTATGCTCACCATCCCTCGTGTTCACTGGAATGTAGAACTTTCCAGCCTAATGCAGATTATGTTTGGTTTTTTTAACTGTTTTACAAAACAGAACTTGTAATTTTCTGACCCTAAGTGGGAGTCACTTAAAATGTATTAGTCAAGGCGAAAGGAATTTTCATTTCACCCATGGCTCACACTAACCTCATTCTAAGCTCTTTTATGTTGAGAAACTGTCAACTACAGATGAACCATCTTCACTGGCATGGTGTTGCCAGGCATTTTTCACTTTAGACTTGGGCTGTTACACAGGAACTCTGCACATCCCTTGGGTGTATTTTTACACAAGTGTGAACTCCCCACTTAGCTTTGTGCCTTCTTTGAATTGTGATTGATAAATCACAGCACCCCAGCTTATCCTTTGTGGCTTCACCAAAGAGACTTAAATAAATTCTGAATGACTTTTACCTTTAGAGAAATGTGGCAAGCAATTGAGGAGAATCTCACAGCTGGATAAAATATCCCCTCTAAAATAAACCATTACACACACTGGATTAATTTTCAACAAGGGTTCAGCCCATGAAGTATATTTCTGGTAAATTCCAGCGTTTTCAGCACATTGATAGTAGCTTCATCCTTCTCTCCTGCTCTCTGTAGATCTCTCTCCATATTTAAGTCCCTTTGGAGGTAGATGGACATTCATTTTTAAAAGTCAATGTTTGATCATCAAAATTTCTACTGTTTTTGGCAGCATATCCTGTCTCAGGCCAAATGTTATATTTAAATCTGTAGAGGACAATGTACAGTGTGGGTTTAGAGGAACACAAGCATATGCCCATCTCCTCACCTTCCAGACTGAGGAAGTAAAAGTGGGCTTGTTCTTATCCTTACAGACAGCATCTGCAAAGGCAATGAGGCACAGAGTGCAATCATAACAGAAAATATTCTTAATGTGGGATTGTGTGAATGACCAGATGCTATGGAGGAGGGAGAACTCTGTGTGTGCAGCAGTTTTGCCTTGTATAGCTTTGTGGCCTTAACAACCTGATGATCCATGGAAGTGGAATATTTCTTTTGATTTTCTCCTAGAACTTCTCTGATCAATAGACTTTCCAATAGTAACACGATGGAATGACAAAAATGGTCCTGTTTCCTAAGAAATGTCTCTGGGGGCAAAGTTTTTAAAGGTCTGGGAGTTTCCCTATTGTATTTAATGGAGCCTTTGGCTCATAAACACATTAAACAAAGAAACAATAGATCCCTAGGGGAATTTTAAAAGCTGAAGTGTAGGAGCTTTAATAATATTATGAGGACCTAACATGTCTGATGTGGGAACTTAAATCTGAGGCAAGAATTATGAAAAGAATGTTCGAAGTGACGATTTAATTACATGATTTATTGTTAATAGTTTATTATTATATATGCAGTGCCAGGGGCACTCCTGGTGCTTTACAGATGATTACAGAATAGCAATTCCCAGATCAAAAATCTTGATCATGCAATCTTTATTCATGTAAGTATTCCCCATGGTGCCTGATCTTGTTCCCTGTTAAAACTCAATAGTCTCCCCCAACACAGACCATCACAGACAATTAAAAGAACTTCAGCAAGAGAACACTGATTAATTATCCTCTCCAGAATACTGCATATTTTGGTGCCATATATTGTATGGAAAAAATATATCTATTGTGTTTTAGCAAACCTCACATTTTTCTGCAGCTTTAATTCTCAATTACAGTGTCAGCAAACATTAAGATTATTTCCATGATAGAAGTAGCTTATTTCTGTAAGAAAAAAGTCCACTGACTTGTCCCCATATACTTCAGATCCTCTTGAGTTAATGGTGTCAATTTATTTGCATGTAATTGTTCCCTCAGTGACCAGTATAGAAAGTTTCACCTTCAAAGGCAGGTGCTGAATGTGAAATACTCCTGTGAGCTATGCAGATGCTGAAATCTCTGTTTGCAGAAGGTTTTGCTTTTTTTTGTTTCATCCTGTGCTGCTTTGCACTCCCCTGGAAATGCCACCAATGAGAAATGCACTTAGATGGTTTTCCTAATTCTTCAGCTGAAATGGCTGTTGTTTATCCACTGGGTTGCTGCAGGCAGCCACAGAAGTGAACACAGCTTGTGCAGCCATCTTTTGGCTTTTGTCTTTGAGACATAACAGTTCTGGTGGGGAGAGACTGAGACAGTTGTGTGCAGAAGGCAAAGGAGGCTTTTCCCCCTCCATCTGTTACAGGATTTTAATATAACATTTTGCAGCAGACTGTGCTATTGCTCTCAGAGCAGTGGCATGTAGCACAGAGAGAGGTATTCTGGCTAGGGATGTGTGATGGTCTACATGCCTAAGATTCCAGTGTAGTGATCAGGATTCAGATTCTTATCTGAATATTCTTGGTCTAGACAGTGGGCAGGGAACATTGCTAGAGGAGGAACTTTGGATGATGCCCAACATTGCCTGCTCCTGAAAATACCTTTTTTTTTCCTTCCAAGGCTGCGTTAAATCATTGTTATTTAAAAGCACTCTAAGGTGTCATAATTACCCAGGATGTTAATGAAGTCTGGTACTTTGTGCTGAAATGAGCATTGCTCTGGCCACTAGCTACATGGCACTAACCAATTTTGTGTTTACAGATGATAACACAGAAGCACAATTTTGTGCAACTCCCAGTTACATTTAGAAATTTGTTGCCATGAGATGGTATGCAGGTCAGAAGTCAATGAAGGTTAAAAATGGGATTAGGATAATTTATGGAGGGTTGGTGTGTTTGTGACTGATAGACTCAATAGTTCTGGTGTGATCTCTCAGTGATAAACTGTTGATTGCTAGAGAGTAGGAGGCTGTTCCTGGGGAAGAATTGCTCTATACACACACCTTGTTTCTTATATTCTTTACCTTATGTTGAAAACAATGCACTGGGCTAAAGGGAGCTGTCAGCTGGCTCAGTGTGATTGTTGTTACATTCTCACATGTTACAGGTTCTTGGAAACTTTTGATTTCAGACTCTCATGGTGTGGCTCATAGCATTATTAGTCCTCCTTGTATTGTATTCATAGCCACACAACCCTTCCTAAACTCCCTCGCCCCTGTCTCAGCATGTCCAGGGCTGAATTCTCGAGAAAGGCTGGTTTGTAGTTGCCATCAAATCTGCACACAGAATTCTGGCCCCCCTGAATCAACCACAAACCTTCAGAGGGACTGGGGATTCATTCACTGTGGTCATGGATTGCTTGGAGATTGCTCAGCTTCAGCAGCAAATGAATGCTGACTGACCTTCACATCTCCCTTCCAGCTCTCTCCTTAGTGTTTTGTCAATAAGCAATTTTGATGTGCCAAGTTGAAGTCTGGCTATTAAATGGTTTATTTAAGGTACAAGTGAAGAAATTGTGATCCAGAATCAGGATTACCTGAGTACACAATGTTTAGCTTCTGGCCACTTTTGGAAGGCTTCTAAACCCTGTATCAAGGATCAGCTTTACAGTCACAGGCAGGTTTGGCTGCATATCCTTGCCCTTTTATTTTCTTGCCCTGTCACAGTTTCCAGACTAATACATTAGCAGATGTATGGTGCAAAACCATCTGGGACTGGGACAGGCTCATCCCATAGGCCAGATATGGTCTGTAGGCTGTCACTCTCTAATCTAGACAGCTGTGGCATTCAGGGCTAGTCAGAAGGCCCCTAAACATGATTTTTTTTGTTAATTATTCTTGAGCATATTTTGGTAGTTCTCAAAAGCCCAAACTGAGATTTGGATTCCATTGTGCTAAGTGATGTGCTAACACACTCACCATGTTTCTGTCTTCAGTCTGTCTTGAGTTCAGCAAGGAGCATCAAAACAGAATTGGAAATTAAATGTAAGGGATTGCTGGTAGGAATTGTCACAGCTTCACCAAAAACAGTGGACATTCTCAAGTTCAGCTTTTGCCCAAAGATATGTTTTCTTGAAGACTGAAGACATTCTCTTCACTTTATGAAACAACTTTAGACATGTTTTTTTATCTGTAATGCCTGATGTTGGTATAAAGCCCTACCACTGAACCTGAAACTAGACAAGTGATCCTGACATGATTGCAAAAAATTTTCAACAGAAGGTAGAAGGAGAACTGAGATCCACTTTATCCAGAGCTATAAGTTTTCTAAGTTTACTGTAAATGGATCTTTAAGAAACAAGTGACCTCCTGAAGACCTCAGGATTCAAAGAATTACTCAGAAGTGTCCATACAGGTTAATGTGACCTGCAAAATATCCATTACTCATTTCTCTTTCTGTGAAACAGCAATGCCTTTGTTTCTGTCTCTCTTTTCCTTTAACTTGAAGGCAATAACAGGACCTGTGGCTTTGCTTCCTACATGTCACTGCCTGCCAAGAACAGCAGGCAAATGAGTAATACTATTCCTCCCTTTAAATTCTTTCCTTGAAGTGAAATTAATGAAGATCTTTACCATGAAAGAGAAGAATCTGGTTTTGTAGAGAGGCAAAGGCAGACATTTAGACTTAGATTGGTTTTTCCCATTTTCAATTGTTTTTAAAATAGAGGTGGTGGAAATAGCTAGAGAAACAATGAGAAAAGGAAAAGAATTATTTAAGTATCAAAAAACCCTTATCATCTGGCAACTGGCAAGTTAGAAGCTGGTGAAGTGAACTTGGGAGAACCATTGTGCTCCAAATGGGAAATCCAGTCATCACAAAAATACCTTTCCAGTCTCTGATGCTTGATTAGTCATTGTTCACCTATTTTTGCACCAAGATCTGGGAGCTTGAGGACAGAACTTTCTAAAGGCCAGCAGCTGAAAGAACAAAAATCTGTTCACCACCAAGTAAACTGCTCTGCTGATCCTTCGAGGCCAGAAGGCAAACACAGAAACAGTGTCTGGAACAGCAGAGGAGATGGATGGTAAAAGGGTTTGCTTTCTCTTTCTGGTGTCTAAACAGAGTGCTCACCAGATTTTGGTGTTGTTATCATCAGACAAGCATTCTCTTGTAAAATTGATACCTCCCAGCCCACTGTTTGCCAGTAATGTAATAGCCAGTGGTCTGGGGGTGGAATGGAAGCTCAGCACTCAGAGGGACATGAGCTCTTTTATTAGATATTTGTAGGTACACTCTGCCTTCCCTGAGAGACCTTAAGGACAGGCAAATGTATAACATAAGCTGATAAATAAAAGGGATACTTTCTCACCCTTAAACCTGTTCTCCCTGATAATGGTGCAAGAATGATGGCAGGGTAATGTGAAGTAGAAGCTTCCACCATTGTTGTCTGTGCTGTTTGCTGTGTGAATGAACAAAGGGCTTCAATCTCCAGCACTGTTTTTGCTATGATGAATGCTTGTAAATGCTGATGGATGGATCAGGAGAGGATAGAAAGATAAAAGTTTGACATACCTTGCCAGTACTGAATTAATATATGGATCAAAAGTGAAGTGTAATTACCACCCAGATCAAATTCTTTCAAGAGCCAGAGCTGTCTAGACCAACAGAAGATATTTATTTTTAGGGTTGATCTTTGTGGGTTTTATTAGCAATGCTGCCTTCCCTGGGGTAAAAGCAGGGGAGGGAAGAACACAAAATCCTCTTGAGCTTCCATTGTTAAAAAAAGCTATGTAAAGCCTACAAGAGAAACCTAAATTCAGAGAGCAAGTTGTATTTTTGTGATGTTCCTTCTGAGATATCCTCTAAACTCACTTGAGGAATCAGTGTAATAAAACTGGCATTTGAAAACTAGATTATGCATTTAGAGAAAAAGGAACTCTGTAACTGAAACAAGGGATATGATAATGAAGTTTTCTCTTCACTTGAGACAAATCTGGATGGTTAATTTTATCAGGAGTCACAATGTTTGTATACTGAGGTTTGTAGATTAGCACAAACCTAGCTCTGGCTCTGTTCACTAAAGCTACACAGAAGGGAGAAGTCAGACCCATTCTGCTGATAGTGCCACTTTTTTAGCAAATTGATGAGTCATTGCTGGGTGCTGACATGCATTGCTTCTATATTCCAGGTTTGCCCCCATGAAACTCCAGCACACAAATCCCTCAAATGTAGAAAGCACCAAATTCTTTATGATGTTCAGTTGGGTTGGGGAAAATGAGTGTAATGAAATTTTTCAAGTGGGCTACTCAAATTGGAAAGCTGAAGAGACAAACTTGGATGTGTTGTTAAACAGCAAATCTAAAGAAGCTGGAGTGGGATCCAAGCAACAGCATTTCAGCACCTGTAAGTGGGTGCTAATATTCCTTTTGCCATCTGGGGAGAAGACAGACCTGCTTAAGACTTTCAAAATGTTCTACTGGTCTCACATTGATTGAGGGAGGTGATTCTGCCCCTCTGCTCTGGTGAGACCCCACCTGCAGTGCTACATCCAGCTCTGGGCTCCCCAGCAAGGGAGAACAGCTCCAAACCAAGAGAGAGTAGGTTTAGATTAGATATTAGGAAGAAATTATTCTCTGTGAGGGTGGGGAGGTGCTGGCACAGGGTGCCCAGAGCAGCTGTGGCTGCCCCATCCCTGGAAGTGTCCAAGGCCAGGCTGGACAGGGCTTCGAGCAGCTGGGGATAGTGAAAGGTGCCCCTGCCCATGGCAGGGGGTGGCACTGGATGATCTTTAAGGTCACTTCCAACCCAAGCTATTTTATGATCTTCACACAAAATCAAGTTTTATTTCTGTAGAGTTTGTCTGAACAGGACTGTTCTGCCCAGCAAAGCCTGGTAACTGCCTGCTCTGCAAAGGGTTTGTGCTCAAACATGTTGGATCACAGACCTCTAGCGCTCGCTTTGAAGAACCTTCCAATAAGGCAGCAGTAAACATGTTTCCTTCTAGCACCCTTTTCAGAATGGATTTTCTGGGGAGGATGAGAACAAGAAAGAATGAACAGCACGGGATTCCTGCTTGAAGTTTATGAGTGAGAAGAAGCAGCTGATGCTCAGCTAGAGGTGGCTATCTCCCAGCCCTCGCTGCAGGTCCCGGGCCCCGGGCCGGTCGCTCCGGGCTGCTCTCCGCTAGGTGCCGGTGTTGTACCGGCTCGGCCGGGAAGGGCTGCGCCGCTCCCGCCGGGACACGGAGCCACAGCGGGACTCGGCACTTCCAGCAAATCCCGCACAGCACCTGCGATCACCGCACAGCCAAAGCTGAGAGAGGAAAGACACTGAGACATGCTGCAAAAGTGCTGGCTGGTTGATGTGGGATTACAGACAGGATTCAGATCCCTCCTGCCCGTGGAAACGTCTCTGTGATGAGGGGGCAGTGCCACCTTTGCTGGGGTGCCTGCGGTAGCAGGTCAGGCTGCAGGGCTGTGTGCCCACCCCTGTGCACATCCATCATGTGATTATCGCTTCCTCACGCTTCAGAGACCAGCGGGAGTTGTCTGTAGTTTTGAAAACACAGAAATTTTCTTCCTTGGAACAGGAATTAAGTTTTAAGCAGATGTGGCACCCCAGGGATTAGAAAGCAGTACTGCCCATGTTCTCATATGGGAAATGGGATTCAGTAGCCAGGATTAGAATACTGAACATTCTGGCTGCCAATCCAGTGGCAAGGATAGATTAGAATTGATTTTGTTGGGTTTTTTCTTGGGTTTTTTTGGGTTGGTTTTTTTTGAGGGGAGGGGGGTTCCCCAGTTATGTCAATAGTTTTATCCTCAGATGTGCTGCTTCTATCATTTCTGGGCAGACAGTGAAGGGTCTATGTAATAGTGAATAAAACAAGAGAAGTGGATAAAGAGCTTCTAGCCTCTCTCTCAGGACTTAAGAGCAAACATCCATATAATTTGCTGACTGTTGACAAGTCCATACTGGATAAAAGCAAGTGCTTTCAGCCACCATAAACCAAAGTTATTTATTATACAGTGTTGCAACTGACCATTCTTGTTGACGGATTCTTTTCAAGATGTTTGGGATAAATTATTGTACAAAAGAAAATTTTACAGCTGCTTTACATTTTGTTTAAGTTTCTAAGAGTGAAGGCTGTAAGAGCAGTCCTCCAGGAGAATTTATGAGTGGAATGGTGTGATTCTGTGTCTGAAATGAGCACTTTGTGACCTCTCTGTAACTCCAGGTGCACAATGACCTGAGTGTGGGCTCTGTTGTTTGTGTACCTGTAAGTTCAGAAGCCAACAGCCTGGAGGACAGGACAAATATAAAACTTTGTTATGGGAAATGGCACAGGGTCTCTTGTTTGTCTGCTGCTTCATGTGGTAGAGCTGAAGCAAATTTCAAGGTGGTGCTGCAGGCTGTAGTAGCAGGTGCAGCTGTAGAATTCATCTGCCTTGGAAATGAGACCTTCTATGTGCATTCTCTTATTTCCTACTCTCTGAGCCTGTGCTTTTCCAATATTCCCTGTGGGCAGTTGGATGGCAGCTGATGGCACTTTCTGAAGCCAAAGCTCAGAATACATTTTTATGATACTCCTGTACCTTTCCCGGTGGCACAAACACTCTCACTGCTTTTTTCTTGGTTTCCTCTTGTCCACTTTTCAGTGTGGCTGGAGAGCTCCAGGAGAATACCTACAAGGCTTCAGAGATTCCCACTTCCAACAAGGCTGCATCCATTCCTGCTCCATCCTGACCCTGTTGGGATGCTCTGATGTGGTAGCTCCTCTGTCATTTCCTTTGTAATCTCACAGTAAGCAATGCATGTTTTGTCCTGCGTTACCCACATTGCTCAGGAAGAACTACAAAACCTTACACTCTTGTAATGATGTTGCTAAACAAGATCCTCTATATGTACTGAGAATAAGAGGAATTTAATGTCAGGATTAGTACTGCAACATTTCTGGAGGCCAAGATGATGAAGAGGTCCACAGAAACTCTCCCATCTCAGGGAGGACAAATCAGTACAGAGGATGCCAAAGCAGAATCAAGTCTTGTTCAGTCTTGAAATTTGAGGACATCTGGATCCAGATAAAAAGCTCTGGTCAGCTTTCTTCTCTAATATGAACTGAATCCAGACACCCTTGGACTTTGTGTTGAGGCAGTTCTGGAACCCACCCCCTCTTCCCCCCATTTTAATATTTGTTGATCTACATCCCTTTTTTGTGGGGACCTAAATTAAGAGTATTTGGCATTCTCAAAAAGTGGTCAAGACAAACACTCAAAACTAGGGGAATGCAAGAACTTAAGTTGTTGCTACAAATTCACTAGAGCCTTTGTGTCATATGCATTAGGGCATTGTCTTTAATCACAGGCTCACATACTATTAAATCTCTGCTCTGTTTAAAGTGCAGGATGGATATTGCTCACTTAATGAGCAGCTATTTAATATTTTCTTTTATCTTCATTGTTCAGTGTGTACCCCATGGCTTATTTACTGCACACCATTCAAAGCCTGTTCTGAATACAGAATTCTTAATTTCCTTGGGAGCTTTTCTTTAGCAGTCATTGTTATTGTATCTGGGTGCTTTACAGACATGAAATAATCTATTTTCACAATGCCTCAATGAAACGAGGGGATACTGCACCTCTATTTGGACAGATGGAAAATAGAGATATGAAGATGAAAACATTGCCAAAGGTTTTTGATTGTCTGGGATTTGATTATTTTTTTTTCTCTGACTTCATGGCACCACAGAATATTTTATATATTTAAAGAATAGTTCCTACCAATTTCAGTTCTAGCTGTGAATATCCAACAGTTTTGTAGATCAGACTCTAGGGTCTCCTGTTGGATCCCTAAGAGGACAACTGACAAGCTGTGGAAATGTGGATTAATCTATTTGCTTAGCAACGCACAAAAACACTGTGGTGGAGGGCTAGGTGAAATCTAGCCTTGCAGGAGCAGCACTACACATCTGAAGGAGACACCTGGACTGATAAGGAGGAGAAGAAACTGAATTTCTCTACTCCCAAATGAATTCCCAAACTGCTCTCTCTAGCTGAAACCTGGCAGTGAATCTTCTCATCCCTTTGCCTTTGCCACAGCTTCTCATTTACAATCTAACTTTCCCCTCTGAAGGCTCATTTCCACATGAGAAATGTTTCTCCAGAAGGCAATTCAAACTAGGAGCTTAATTTGGTCACCATTACCAGCAGCCTAGTGGCACAAGTGCTTTCCCCATCAGCCTTAGAGGCACCTGAAGGACACTATCCTCACACTATCCTCACTGGGCTGAGCTTACTCAGTGTAAATGACCTCCATTTCCATGTCTGCCAGCTGCCCTTAAGTCCCACTCAGTGCATTTCCAGGCTCCCAGTCCCAATACCTGTTTTGTCTTCTTCCCCCTCCCTCCATCCACACTCATCCTCAACAGCCCTGTACTCAGTTTTTGATTATCTTCCATTTCTTGCCTCTCTAAAGAGTTTCAGCCACCTTCTTTCCCTTCCTACTTGTCTTGGACTTTTTACCTCCTGTGTCAGGACAGTTTCCCCACCAGTGCTACAGGCTCAGCAGTGAGGTGGTCATTAGAAGCACAGGGCAGCTGAGGATCTTCCCCTGCCTTTTAGTGCCAGGATGGGATAGGAATGAGAGTGTGCAGGGAAAAGAAAATCAGGGCCACCGACACAGTCCTGAATTCTGCAGGCTCAGTTTAGGGGTTTAAGTTTTCTGGCACACACATCCCATGTAGGTGCTGCAGAGGAACAAAGATCTGCAGTGAAAAGGATATTGGGTTTTTCACAAACCTTTACCTAGAATTGAAGATATTTTCCTCCTCAACCAATATTGATTAAAGTCTGTGCAACAGAATTTCTGAGTTTCACAGGAGCAGCACAAGACACTTCAATGGCAAAAACTCTCTTCTCCTTCAGGATCTTTTCTGAAGAATATGGATTTCCAGATCAGTTTCTTTTTTTAAATATGGCCAAAATGATGTATTCTTATCCAGTTTAGTTCTTGATAAAGGCTGACTGTTGTGGCTAAAATTTTCCTTTAGATAAATAAATCAGCCTAAGAGAGAGACTCAGCATGGAAAATTTCAGACTGCCTAGCTAAAGGTTGGCAATGTTTGCAGCAATTGAAAAGAGGATTTTATAATGAATGGGAAGTGTCAAGCAACCTTTGTAATAATTGATTCTACCAACCCTTGCTTATAGTAACTACAATTATCAAATGTTTCAGTAAAATCATCTCTATCCCAGAAAGAAATTCCATTTTAGTGCCAAATCCTTCAGGCTTAATATCTTCGTTACTAACGAAGCCTCGACTGCCAACCTCTAAGTACTTAGAAAGGAATGTTCTACTTAATTCTCATTCATAGGTGTAATTCATGACTAGTCTGAACTTTGAGTGCACCTGTAAAGGCACTGTTTGTGTGTACTGTATTGTTGGCAACAGTGTCTGTAGTAAAACTCATGGAATACATGGCACACCTTTTCCCAGGATAATAGGAATATATCTGTCAATTAGAGCAATCCAATCGAGATCAAAATCAGTAGAGATGGTAGGAGAGTGAGGTAACTGGCACTGCTCTTACCTGTGCAGTGTTTTCTACAGAAACAGAAAATGTCACTCTCCAGTCTTAAATAACACTAATCTGGTGTTGAGAATATCAGCAGTGAGAATGAACACACTCTATCTGTGGGTAAAGGTTATTGAAATTAATTTTATTAATTTTGAGGGTGTGTTTGTGTAGGTGATGATGAGTTCTGAGATTAGTTTTTCAGATATAATTCATGGACCAACTGTAAGAAAACACGAATTAGAGGCAGGAGCTCTGTTTGATGAAAATGCAGCTTGGTCTTGCAAAGGGGTTTGTCAGAAAGGGACCTTCCCCCTCAGCTGATTTCTGGACATAAATATAGATTCAAGTCAAACTTTTCTTCAGATTTAAGGAAAATCCACACTTCTTTTCAAACTCAGATCTGAAATTTAGGACTATTTCAGTACATATTTGAAATCAAACAAACTTTTATCTGACAAGCTCAAAATTTGTGGAAATGAGTATAGGAATTTATTTAATGGCTCAGATTAATCTTTAGATAGCATAAACCCTTCTTTACAGTTCAGTTTATGATTGATGTAAGAGTTAATAATAATGACTAGCCAGTATAGAGTAGAATACCTCCTGGTTTTCCCTGTGAGCAGCCGATTTTCTTTTTCCTTCTTTTTTTATTTTTTTTTATTTTTAGATAGTAGCAGTGAACAACAGGGGCTTTGCACTGGAGAATGATTTCAGGGAGTAAGAGGAGTATTCTCCTAAACAACTGTCTGTTTTCAACACAGCAGTTGGCAGGAAGATACCATGTAAACATTGCTTTAAACTGATTTAAACTCTACAAATGGTGCCTTTGTTGTCTCTACCTGCCAATTTCATGTGATCTTAACAAAATATTGACTTCAAACACTATCTTTGTCCCTGAGTTGTACTCCCCAGACATTTGGTTCATGACTCCTGCATTTTAAGTGTACTGTCTCAAAGAGTTTATCCAGCTTCTTTTCACCACATACCAATGATGATTATTTCAATCTAGGGAAATAGGGATTTTAAAAAAATCAGTGTAGTTTTCAGGGCTTCACAGGTTAAATAAGAATCAAGAATGTCCCTCTGTAAAAGTGTTCCTGTTCAAAAGATTTCTCTCACATAGATCATACCTGGAATGACTTTTCCCTCACTGATCTTCAGCCACTCCTTACAGGTGGGTAAAGTGGAGGGTTCCTGACCCTTCTTTAGTCCCTTTTCCATTTGACTGTGCTGGGTCACAGTTGGTCAGTAAGAAAGCCCAAAAGCTACATTTTGTGCTAGAGGAGATTACATCTCCTTTTCAGTGGTGCAAAGCATTCAGGGCCAATTCTATTCTCCCAGAGTACAATGGCAGCAATCCCAACGAGGGACAATCAGTCCTGGGAATCATTTGCTTCACCAAGTATCTGTTCAAATTGCTCTCTGATGCCTCCAGATACAGCCCTCATTTTCCTCTCACTGTTTCTTCTGTTGCCTCAGTACACAGGGTATTGCAGGGACAGTGCCAGATCCTCTAAAATACTTGTGATTTTATTGCAGCCCTGTACTAATGTTTGTTCTCTTTGGGTGGGAGAGACAGCACATGCTTTTACTGGATATGTTCTGTATCATGTTCATCTATTTGTAAGAGACCTCTGCCCTCTTGTTTTATCTTCTTCACTTGTCTGTGTTCTGAAGCATCCACATGTTCTTAAATATATGTTACATCTCCTGGGTTGCTCCATTTGATGGGGCATAAGACTCAACATCTGAGCTGTCAGCAAGCTGCTGGTGGGTATGACCCCTTTACAGTCCAATTTTTATATATTTGATATCAGAAAAAGTATTTCATATTTAAATCCAACCATTCATCCACAAATGGGAAGGACTTATGCAACTGAAATATATAACTTTTATAACTTTCCTCATTCATTTCTACATTTTCCAAAAAGTAATATTCTTTTTGTCAAAAAAGATCAGAAAATGGCTTATAAACTCTTAATAAGGAGGAAAAGAAAGAACTAATGTTCTTCTTCTGTGACTGAGAGACTCATCTCTTGAGTGGTAGATCTTGCAGATGCTACAGTTAAGTACATTTAGGGGCAGCCCAAGCTATACATACTCTTATTTTTAAAACAGACAAAAGCTATATTTTCTTCCTCTGAACTGATTTTTGAGTGCAGTCCATGGGACACTTTTAATGTTTCATTTTCTTCATGGCCATAAACAACCTTGAAATCGTGATTTATTCCCTACATATGGCTTGTCACTCTCATGCTTTCTAACCCTCCCCAAAGCCATCAGCTGCAGAATTTGGGGTTGGACCCTTGACACTGTGCTGTATTATGTCATGTCTGTCTATGCCTGATTTGATCCTAAACTGCAGCCACAGTATAATGTCACCTGGAAACACACTGCTAGGAAGGTTTGAGAGTAGTATTTAGCTTCTGTAACCAAGTTTTGGTTTGGCTTTGTTTGATTTAAATCTGCTTTGGATGGCTTTGAGGGGTTTGTTTGTCTCATTTCAAGAACAAATAAATTATACACCTTTCTAGGAGGAAAGTGAAGGTAGCAATATAGCCAACCTATAACCCATTTTAATAAGTGAGGAACAGGGTCTAAACCTGGAGAGCTTTCCAGGAGTGCAAGGGCAAGGACTGAGTCCTGTAGCTGCTGAGGGATACACGTGCATCACTTGCAGCTTGTATGCACTTGTGTACTCAGCCTGTCCACATCTGAGCTGTGTCTCCACAGAAATAATAATCCTGATGACTTTCAGAGAATTATGGCTTTGAGACGCTCTCTGTAAACAAAAGAAAAACAAAGCCAGTCTAGAATGGCCTAAGCCGGATGAAATAAAACAAAGACATCATCAACAGAACAGTACTTTAAAAAATCATTTTGAATAGACTGGAGTGTTAGCCCAGATTTATGGTGATTGTGCCCCTTGAAGCACTTACCAAGTTTATATGCAGTTTGTGTGTGGTTTTTGAATACTCAGCACAAAATGACATTGGGAGGGGTATTTTCACATGCTCTGCTTCTCCTGTTAATTCATGCTCCCTAGGGCTTCTCATAGAATAATTTCAGATACTCTTAGCTAATATGTTCATCTGCATAAGATTATCTTTAGGATTTCTCCCTCCTAAGTGTGTGATCAGCATGAGTTTTTGGGAAGGTGATTATCTGAACTGGGGTGTCAGTGAAGGGACCAGGCATTCATGTGTACATTGTGAAGAGCTCACTGCAGTGCTGTGATATTTTAGAATTGCCTAAGGTGCACTTTGTGCCAAGAGACAAATTGAATGCCTGAAGTAAGAAAGGGCAAATCAAAGGGTCCAACTGCTGCATTCAATGCATAGGTCAGGCTGTAACAAAAGGTTACTTAAAGCACGTCTATTGGATTTGGAAAACTTTGACTCTTGTCTCTGAATGCAAAAGTGTTTCTGTCACCAGATGTATTACACTGATTATCTTGCTTTTAAAAATAAGACCTGCCTTGATTTATCAAAATCCAAGCCTGACCTGAACTCTTGCTGTGATGGCTGAGAGAAATCAAGCAACTAATGATGCTGAGTCGAGCAGAATTTGGAGATAAGATGGGATGACTCAGAGACATTAAGGTGGACAGTAGCTAAACTGCCTGGTTCTGCAGGCTTACCATCAAGGGATGCCTCAGGAGCTTTCTGACAAATACTTTTCTTCCTAAAATGCTAGTTTATCAAGAATCAGCTGGACCAGGTGTGGAAGTCAGCACTACACCAGCTTTGCTAAGTAGCAAAAGTGCTGCAGAACTCACCTGCAAAAGGACTGAGATAGAATTCAAATCACTGTTAAGGACTTCAGCCTTTTTCTGCCAGGCTGTCAGTCGGTGCTCTCACGTGTACACACATGCTGTCATAGTTTTGGCTCAATTTGCTTTAATTTAGTTATACAAAATAGAAATTCCCAAATAGAAAGACTGGGTCAGAAATTGATGAAAAAAATAACAGTTGGGATATGTAAGTTGGATGACCTAGGGACAAGTCCAAGGCCTGACTCAGGCAGAAAACAGGGCCTGAGTTTGTGTTTTCCCTGTCCTTTGTGAGTACACAGAACACTGAGCAGGTGGAGCTCTCTGCTCATTGGTGTTTTCCTTCTCCTGGCCCCTAGCCCTGGCTTTTACAGCTTGTTTTTTTTCAGAGTAAGCTCTTGGAGGCAATGGCTTTGCTCTACTCACTTTGTAGGGTGCCAGGTATGGTGAGACCCTGACCCTGACCAGGACCTCTGGCTGGAATTGAATCTCATTGGCCAAAAGTGTCATGGCCTCTGGAGCCACTTGCCAGCAAACAGCCCCCTGCCATCAGCCACTGTCCTTGCAGTGCCGTGGGTTTGATGGCATCTCAGGAAGGGTTTGTGTGCACCCAGACACCACCCTTAGGAGCTGACACAGCAAGAGGCTGGCAAAACCCTGTGTGCAATAATTGTGCAGGCTTCAGTGCTCACAGGATGGGTGCTCCACACTGGAACCCCTGTAGTGGTCACTGTACAGCTGAGTCAAGGGGACGTTCTCTGCCCAAATGAACTCCAAAGAATATCAGCCTTAAGGGCAGGGTAACATACTGAAATACGTGTCAGATAGTGCAGCCAAGGGAAATTGTTCTCTTGTTCACTTCAAGACAAATCTGTTGATTTTAGGGAGGAAGAGCAAGTTTATCAGATTTTCACCTCTCTGACATATATTTTATATTTTGAGCCATTCTGCTGCTTTCTGCTCTCCAGGAATCTGAGGCTTTTTCCTAGTACAGGATTATTAAGTCCAGGGATTCACGGAATTGTAGATAAGAGGTAGCAATTCTGGAGCCAGCCCAATGCTTGATGTGCTCTTTGGGTTTGAAACAGATGGAAACTTCCTAACCATGCCTGTTATGGTCTCTGCATAGTCACTTCTCATGACATATTCAGGCTGCACTTCTCAAGATATTTAACGCTCTTAAAGCCACAGCCCCCCAACTCACTGTGATTTCTGTCATTTGACTGCCATAAAAATAAGGTTTCTAGGCCCTAGTTTGCAGAGAAAAGTGTAGAAATTAATTCTCCTCAATGGCTCAGGTAACAGCAGACTGAAGAGGAGGAAGAAACAAACACAAAGCATGCAAGCAAATCTGAGAGTTCCTGATTTCTAACCCATGTGATTAGTTTTGACAGGTGAGAATTGATTGTACTATAGGCTAGGCTGGGAATTTGAGCCTTTCTTTTGAAAGGCAAGAGGCGAAAGAGGCAAATGAGAAGGCCATCAGCAAGTGTCTTTAAAATTACATTCCAGTAGAGAAATGGAAAACCGTAGTCCGAGAAAGCAGCAGTTGTAAAGAGCACAGGAGGGAGAAGAACGAGGGACAAAAGGCTTCATAGTGAGGGAAAGGATTTGAAAAAGCTGAAAGAATAACAACATAAAAAAGAGGGCAAATTCTAGCATGATAAAAATGAGATCATTTGGAGTTAACAGCCTGACATTACTACATTATCAGTGAGGTTGTTGCAGCTCTATTGTGTAAGCTATGTGCCATATCATTTTGAATGTTGCTCTCTAGTGGCAGTGTTTTGCCCATTTGGACAGGCACTCATACAGGGCACAAGCTTCCGAATGGCAATTTCTAGTCATAGGAGTGTAAATTGCCTGCAACATTAATGTAACACCAACTAAAACATCTCCTTTGCAATGTTGTTAGGGTGGGAAATGGATTGTAAACGCAAGTCTGGAGGGAACAGAAGTGATGCTGTTTGAATGTGTAATTTTAGGGGGGAACAACATTGTGCTAGACTAAGGTTATTGATTATAGCATTTTAAATGTGAAATTCTGTGGAAAGCTATTCTGAAGAGAGGTGGCCTATGGACATCAACAGCTCTATGACATGTGAGATGTAACAAGAAAATTGTTTCAAGTCTGCAGGGAGAAGGAACAATGTCCCTTTACATGGAAAAGTAATTTCAGTGCAAGTCCACAGAGACCCGTAACAATACTGTTTGGGTGTGAGATTCTATGGGAAATGAGTTTCAGTACCACTCTGGTAGGTCGAATAAGGTCATTAGATTATGATGAGAAAATTATTTGTAGAAGGCTCAAACAATAGCCACAGAACAGATCATCAGCATCAGTGAGCTTCCATTCGAGGCAGCAAAGATACCCAGCCTTTCCTGTTCCTTAAGAAATGGAGGCTCAGCTTCAGCTCCCAAAGGAAGTGAGCAGTTTTTTAGTTCTTGGTGATCTCACCAGGCCTCTGGGATGGCTGAGGAGCAGGTACAGCACTGCACATTGCTTTTTCCTTTTTCTCCCCTGGCCTGCCCACTCCCCAGGCTCTGCCACTGTGGTGAGGAGTGCAAGGACCAGTCCCGAGGAGTCACACCTGTGCTCTCAGGCAGTGACTGATCTGTTTTGCTCTGCAAAGCTCAGCCTGAAACAGTCCCAAACAGGGGCACAGGAGCAAGCACCATGTCAGGGAAATTGTTTTCTCTTGCTCGCTTCCTGCAGGTACAGTTGTAGCAGGCCCAGGGGGGCATGCTCAATCCAGATTTGTTTCAACAACTCCTGCTCTTATTACACAAGTCTGTTACTCTCCCTGTGTCCAAACATAATCACAATTTAGGGAAATTTGAGCTCAAGCCATCCTGTCTGTCTATTAACCTTGGGATTTCAACAGCTTATAATGTAGTTGGGGTTTGCATTCAAATCTAAATTTCACAGTTCCAGCCAAACTATCTCAGCATAAGAGTGTACCAAAACAAGATTCCCATTTTAAGAAAAGAAGGACATTTTCCAGGCAAATGATTCACCTTGAGTCCCGTAAGCACAAATTCTTGGAATATAGCATTAAGTAATATCTTCAGCAGATGAGGTTATGATGACACAACTTGAACATGCTTCTGTGTTTCCTATGCATTATGTATATAGAAACAGCTTTTAATTGCCAAGGTCATCAGCATCCAAGAAATACCATAGATAGGTGGGAAGAGGAGGTGTGAATGAGTTGCCTGATTCAGTTATATGTTTTGAGAATATGATAAGCCATACTTATATAATTTATAGGCAATAGTTTCCATGATACAACTGTAAGAAGCTGTTGGAAAATGTAGTAATTGTTGTGCTAATATGAAGAAAATAGTTACTAATAGAACAATGATCTAAAGCATTACTGGCTTGCTAGTCAAAGTAGAACCTTTTCTGAAATTACAGCTCTGTGTGGTCCCACTGTATTCACCAAACCATGGTTGGTCTCTCTGAGTGATTCAATCTTCTTCATGGCAATTAATTTTTCATCCAGTTCTTTCCTCTGTCATTCCAGAGAGGGACCTAAACTGCTTCCCATTTGTCATGAATTTCTGAAAACAATTAGCCATATTCTGGGCAAATGTGATGTCCCTCTTCTAAGTGTTCACGGCAAAGATAAGGAATTGCTGTGAGAGGGTCCAGAAAGGGCTGTTTGTCTGAAAGGAAGAAATCAACATTTCTGAGCCAATTTGCCCCTCTCTTCGGGTCTGTGTCACAACCTGTCTCCTGCATTTCTCTTGTGGCTCAGGAAGATGTGTGCAGCAAATATAACGGGAGATTAATATTAGAGGGATGTTCAGATGCAAAAATCAGTTTATGTCCATCTCTAGTTCCCAGGATATGCTGATACGAAATTTAAGGAAGGCTCTGTGCTGGTTTGTGGTTCTTTTTCTGTAATGAACTGCAGAAGCAGTAAATCATATCCAGAAGCATGTAGTCATGGCAAATGACTCAGTTCTTTCTACTAATAAAAGCAGAGGCTTCAGTTCCTGTCTTACAGGGTAGCTGATTGATTTACAATATAACAGCTTCTCTTTCAGGTTTCCTAGTATTTGTGTTCAAATAGATATGGAAATCGAACTGATGAAACCCGAAGATAGGGACCAGATTGTGATCTTAATTGCTTCTGAGAATGGATCTGTTCAGATTTTCTAGATTGTAAAGGAGGAAAAGGCAATTTATAAAATCTTGTAACAATCCAGTGGAATTTTTTATCGTTGTTTGAATTAATCATCTGCCTATTATTAATCTTAATCCTTTGGAGAACACGGACAGCCTGTGTCACATTATCTTCCAGCAGAGCTCCCTGGGCTTTCAAACTTTCTCTTAAAAGGGCAAAGGAAATCTCATCTGTTGCATTTCCTCCCAGCCATGTTGGCAAAGGATCTTGGGGATGGTCACAGCATGGTTGGAAGCGACATAAAAGCAGAACCCCTTATTATTGTAGATGTCTTGGTTTTGGATGAATCTTCCCAAAATCTTGGAGCAGGCGCAGCTTATTCTTGCTTTGATCAACTTTGAGCTGATTTTTGCTTCTTATGTATGGGAAAATAGCAGCAAATCTGCTTTCCTTGGGGATGTATTTGGTGGATACTGTGTGTGAAAACCCTGGGAGACTTTCCTCTCATGTACTCTGAGCCACTGAGCTTCATTTACACAAAGTGTCATTCTACACAGAGAAACTATAGAGACTTAATAAAATTATTTCCCAAATCCCTGCTGTAGATGGGTAGATCTCTGTTACATGGATGTACTTACACTCATTCAGCTTAACTGTGTAGCAGACCAACTGCAGTGGGTAGAAATTTGCTGAAGAAATAAAGCTTAATTTAAAAAAAATCTCTGTATTTTTAACAACAGTGTAGACTGCAATTCAGTTTCTCAGCCTGGCAAATCTTCACCAGAGATTTCTTTGTAATTAATGGAGTCACTCTGAATTCACATTCAAAGGGCAGAAACAGAATATAGTTCCTTTGGAATTCCTGAGTCTCTCTTGCTTGGTTTCCCAGTCTTTGCAGTGCACTAATTTAATCACTTATCTTAAATTGTTTATTGCTCTTTATTTTAATACCCAGCCCATTGTGTTACAACACAGTATATTGGGAAACAGTTTATGCAACCTTCTATTACAGCTGAGAGAAGGAAACAAAGCATCAGATATACTTGTTAGCCAGAGAAGAGGGAACAGAAGTAAATCAGCTTGGGCTGTGCCAAGGTAATTTAAGCAAAAGGTAAACTTTTATGCAGTGTGCTTTAGCTGTGTATCAAAATGCCCAGGACCAGTGTGGAGTGAGCACATCAGGACATCAGAACTCGACCAGAGAGCTGCATCTCAGGGAATAGTGGGAGATAGAGAAATCAGTTGTGCTGTGCTTGATGAAGTACTTTGGACTAGATGACAAGCTAATATTTCAGTTCAATTTAAGTGACCTTATGTCCATTTCTCTGTAAAAGGAAGTATCCTCTGGTTAAAAAATGCAATGGTTGCACACACAGGACATCAGGTGAACAGCAGAAATTACCAGATCTTCTCAGTGCTGGAAATGTCCCATTTCTCTTTCCCCCAAAGTACACACATAAAAGCATCAGAGATAGACACTTTGATGTCAGCTCACATCTGTGCATTCTATAGCACCTACACAAACCCAGTATCTTTTGTGCTTCTGAAACACAGATTCCTTCTCATTTCCCAGTGGGAGAACAAAGAATCTTGATGGGACCCACCAAATTGGACCCTGCAGATCAGACTTGTGCTGTTCACTGGATACCACACACAGGCCATCACACTGGGAGCACATGCAGCCATTTCTCTCCTTTAAAAGCCAGCATTATTTTATTATTTCAGAGTCTTACATAACTGCGTGGTGAAAATGAGAACACAGATCTGGGCCACAAAACATTCCAACAATTCTCATTGCAAAAGAAACATAAACTCCAGCATCCATCAAACAATTCTCCCTCCAAATGAATAGTGAACATACAAACCCACCATCTCAGCTTGAGTTCCTTTGCAAAAGAAAGCCCTCTGGAGTTATTAAAAATAATAAAGTAATCCAGGCTCCCAACAGACAGCATTTGAACATCATGTCAAGTTCCTATAAAGTAGCGCAGCAACATCTCCTTTTACTAATTTTCCTGAATCCCCAGTGGCTTCCCACTGCCACAAATTAAGCTTACATTCCTTTCTGTAAGCCTAGCAAAAATTGCAGACCCAGTGTCCCCTGTGCACAGCTCTTTGAGGTCGGATGCTTTGGGTTGTCTGGTTGTTACTTATGCTTCCCACTGTGAGGCCCAAGATTTCCCTGCCCCATCATTTTCCTTTCACCCCCCAGCGTGTTACAAATCACTGCTCCTCCGCAGGGTGTCCTGGGGAACGGCTCTGCCGGGACAAGGCTGGGTCAGTGACAGCATCAGGCGTGTGTTGAGTGATCTCATAGGGAGGGAGCAGTGTTCTGCTGAAGGCACCAGCCTTCTGCTTTTCATTTTAATTGGATCTTCATTCTGATGCCTTGGCAAAGCCCAGGGATGTGCCTAGTGCTGATGTGGCCATCTGTGTCCAGTTTCTCTTTGTGTCTGTAGTTCACCTTCCTTTTAATCTCAGTTTTATCATCCTACTTTATTTAGAATTCCCTCTTTATTTCGTTGTTGCCCTCTTTTCTGCATATTCCTGATCACCTTCTTCCCTTCCTTCCTTCACTTAGAAGCACCACACTGCTTGGCTTGGCTCAGCTCACAGAGCCCCACCACGTGCCTGTTCAACATGTCCAAGGCAAGTCTCTATTGCTGCTGAGCCAGATCCAGAGAAAGCAGGAAAGTGTGGCTAAAATGTGGGGTACACATCACTCCTCACCTCCAAGAGACACTAACTGCCACGTGGATCAGCAGCTCAGTCCTGGAAGCACACGGGTTCTTAGGTGGCTTTTGGGGGCCATAAAGCAGCTTCTTGGTGGGAAGGTCATTGCTGTGATCAGATAAAGGTCAGTCAGCCTTTCAGTTGTCCTAATTAAGGACCTCACAGTTTCGATTAGGCTACAGACACAGCCACAGTACTGTTTGTACTCTTTATTTCAGTGACAGGAAGAGAACAGTGGTGGTGTTGAAATTCTCCGAAGAAAGCAGCACACTTTGAGGTTAAGGTCTAGGGGCACCCATTTTGTGTTTGTCAGCTGTAGAAGTCAGAGACAGAGACTGGCCGAGTTCCCATTGGGTTCTGACCCCTTGTCCCTACCAATGTCTTCTGCAGAAGTTTCACCTTTTTGTACTTCACTTTTTCCACACTTATCTTCAAAAACATAAAGATAAATAAAATTTTCCCTCCTTGTGAAGCATTGTTAAGGCATTGGGTGAAAGTCACAATATTGTAACAAAGTTTTATTGTCATTACTATTCATTAGGTGAGAACGTTCAAGGGAAGTTTGTTTAAACTGTGCCACTTTGCCTAATTAAACAGTCAGCCATGAATGAAGCCACTCAGAGATAGATCTTTGTCCTGGTGCCACAGTCACCAAAGGTTGAAGCAAGGGCAAGCAGGGCTCCTCTTTCCCCATGCTGAACTACAGCACAGCAGTAAATATTCATGAAAAATTAGCATTCCACTCACAGGCAGGTGGCAAATGTATGTAAGAAAGCCAGTTTCCAAACAGCATGGTTTTCAAAAATCCTTGGTGACAGGAAAAATATTTAAAGTGGGAGGAAAAGTGATCAACACAAAATGTTAAAGGCATTAGCACACGTAGAATTGGTGGTGACAGAGTTGTGGCTGACACTGCAGGCACAGAATAAGTTTGCTTATATTTTCACATGAAAGAAACCTGCAAGTGAGAGGGAGAGTGTCCATACACGACTTCTCTTCCCTTATCTTCCTGACAAGTACATTTGCTTACCACTCCCTGTTTTTTCCCCAAGAAATCTGGTATGTCTGGCTGAGCCATGTGGAGTAGAGCTCTGGTGAACCACTGGTGAAATGGAGTCATGGGGGAGGCAGAGGCGTGCAGACAAGTTGGGCCAGACCTTCCAGAGGCTGTTAGGAAAGGAGATTCATACCTCTGCTTGCTGAGAGGATTGGCCCAGTGAGTGCTTTCCATGCAGTGTGCCCACCAGTAACCCATGGAAGGACAGCTGGGAAGGATATGCCCTGAGCCCAGGCTGGGATGGACAATGCATGGATGCAGCATCACAGTGCCAGCAGCTGGGAGGACTTTGGTGGTAATTCAGGCCTTTCTCCCCAGCAGCTGGAACTTGCAGTGGGGACTGTCATCAGGAGAGGCTCCTAGATAAAGCCTGGCTCTCTCTGGATGTCAAGTGGCAGCAATAAACCTTTGCCATCCCTCTGACCACCTCTGCTTAGGGCCCACAGGCTGAACTGTGCTCCCAGCACACAAAAGTTCTGCTTTGTCAGCAGCAGCTATCACTTCGTCTCTTGCTCTGAACCTCCAGGGACTTCAACACAGTTATTCTGCAAATGCATTCACAGCAAAAGGAGTCTGTATGCCTCCTCTGTATGCCTCCCCTTCCACCCCCTGTAGCCCTCTTGGCACAGGGCAGAACATATTTCATCCTGCAGCCCCGAAGCTGATTTGCCATGTGCAGCAGCTCCAGTTAGATCTCTTTCTTGGACACATTCCCTGGCATGACTTAGGTGCCCGGAATGTGTGTCGTAGGCTCAGCAGATCCCACCCAGGCAGTGATTTAATCTGACAGTTGTACTTATTCATGGTGACATCCCGGGCAGCAGCAGCACAGAATGTTCAGGCAGTGCAGGGAGGAGGAGGAGGGACGGGTGGGTGCCACCAGCACGGCCAGAGCCAGGCTGAGGAGAGCTGGGGCTGCCTTTGCATTCAGCCTGTACCAGTCCAGCTGCTCCCAGAAGGAGCTTATTACAGATACCCACTCAGTAGGCTCCCTCGAGCAGAGTAAATTATGTATTTGGAGAAAAAAGGAAGGGGGGAAAAAAATAAGTGTAAAGCAGTCAGCATGATGGAGCTGTCCCCTGGCTGCTCTTTTTGGGGAGCACAAGCATGCAATTAGCCTGGAGAAACAGAATGTTTTCCTTTGCCATGAGACACCCACTGGAAGTTCCTGGTGGGAGCCTGGGCCTGTAACTTGTTTTCAAATAAGTGTGGATCTGTGGCAGGCTCAGGTAACTGAGCTGTGGTGGGGCTGCACTGGCTGGGCTGGGAGACCTGGGCATTGTGTTCCCCTCTAAAGGCAAAGGAGCACCTGCACACACACACACAGAGCTGAAAATGGGGCTTTTGGTGCAGGTCTGTGCAGCATCACAATCTCCATAGTTCTTCAGGTCCATGGTGCAGGCTTTGGCATTAACAAGAGTTTGTGGTACTTACCAGATATAAATGTTCTTTACAATTCCTCAGGGCTCTCTCTGAGCTGTGCATTCATTTGTGGAAATACTGTAACCTGAAAAATTTAACACAAAATGGTGCTTTAGACATGCTCTGGCACAGAGGTAGGAATACTGAGCTGAAACAAAATGTCCAGCTGTGTCTGCTGCCCACAGAAGCAGATCTGCAGAAATTTCTGTATTCCATCTGTAGCCTAAATTGTGAGAGGACAGGAGTGTTTTCTTCTCGATGTTAAAGCACTTGAGAAAAGATCTGGCTGTCAGAAATGCATTTTATGCTGCACTCTTGGACTGAATATGTTATGTTAGAATTGGTAGGTATCCCAATAAATTGGAACAGTTCTGATTTCTACTGTTTTGACCCATGCTTGTGGTAAATCCTAAACATCTGGATTTGTTGTCTTCTGCATCTGTCAGCCTACAAAGAGGACAACTTTGCTTCAGAAGTCTGTGAAGCTGGGACCTGGTCTCAACAAACTCAGTTTAATTTTCTTTTTAAGTTCCTGCTGGGATTTTAAAAGGGTCTGTGCTCTGTATATGCTGACTTAAATGCCAAAAGGAAAAAAAAAGGAGAAGAAAAGGAAAAAAAGTTCTTGTAAAGACAGTGTCCTGAAGCTGCATCCATTTGTACATCATTTGACAACCCTGTGCTTCCCTTCTGCTTCTCTTACAGTAAAGTCCAGGTACATTTAGGACTTTTCTCTGTTATCTGTGCAAGTGTGCAAGGAGATTGGCTGCAAAACAAACTTCTGGAGACACAGGCAAAGGTTGCTAGGCACATTCTTTGTCCCAGCAAAGCATTTAGGATTTAATCAAGATGGAAGAGGTTCCTGAAAGGGGATCTGTGCAGTGAAACAATCAAATGTTTGCTGTCTTCTTAGACATGGGGAGGGGAAGTGAAAATTTTCCCCTAAAAAAGCAATTATATACAAGACAGTCAAGAAACACTGCGGGTTGTGATGGCTTTGCAAAAATTATGATGTCTGCTCTTTTAAAATTGTTATAAATTTTTAAAGCTGCTGATCTTTGTGAGATATCACATTAAGTGATTGTTGTGGATGTGCCTCTCTTTCGGGTCAGTCAAAGCCAGGTTTTGCTGAGGTTTTGTTTTCTGAGGAGATGGATACCTTCACTAACAATCCCCTCCCATTCCATTCCCTTCACCCCATCTTTATCTCAGAGTCATGATGTCTGGGTGCCAGCCTCCTCCTCCTCCCAGCTATAAGGGGACTGTCCTGAGTGCTCCCTCCTTTCTCAAGAGGATCACTCATGTGGTTGCTATTCAGATCCTCCCATGACTCACTTAGCAGTTGACATCAGTAAGTGGAAATATATAATCCCAGGCTGAGGATCAAACTTGGCATGAAAGGCAAGGGGTAGGTGACAGGGAGGGCTTTGGGCACAGCATGTGCATCCTCAGACAGCAGCAAGAAGGCCACTTCTGCCCAAAAACTGCTCCTCCAAACCTCATCACCTCACCAGAAAAGTAGTTCCTGCCTGTGAACTCTTGAATTGAGAAATTAAGTAATTCAAACTGCACAAAAACAACTTGTTTCTCAATAAGATGTTTGGGAATGAGCTGAATTCATACAACTCCCAGCACTCATGGCATCATGCATGGGGCTCCAGACAATTGTGAGGTTTGCATTTACATTTTTAAAATAATAAGGGGTTTTTACTTATTTTTATTTGTTGTCTGGTGTTCTACCCTCCAGAGTTCATAATTTGAAGCTGCACTTTGCGATCAGGAGAGGTAAAATATTTTCTTCCTATTTTACCCAAGCAGAATTTCTCAGTTTATCACATGAATTTAGAAGCTGGGGATTAGAAAAACTATCAAATATTTAGAAGGACGTAGATAAAAGCCTGACATTTGGCAAGCTTCTATTCTGCAGCTGTAACCACTATCACTTTCAGAAGTGGGAAAGATCAAGGAGATTATAGAAATTGTCTCACAGGGGCAGTTTCCTAAGTTTGTGTGCTCTGGAACTGTTTGACAGACTTGTATAAAATTTTTCAGGTCACAAAATGAGAGGTTGCTTTTCCCAAATAATTCTGAATTCATAGAAATGGCATCTCTTTGCTGAGAACAATAAGAAGTTTGATAGAATACTTTTGGCTCAATAACAGGCTGATTTGACAATGAAAGTAGGTCAGTTCCAGACTTCTTTTTCTAGCCTTTCTTTTCTGGGTGATAGAAAGAAAATATATTTTTGATATTAAAAATAATGCATTGTGAAATCTTGCTCTGGCATAGGTTGGTTTCTCTTGATGTTTATTAAACAAGTAATCTAATTTCAGCTTCCAGCATTCATTATAAAACTGCCAGTTTAAGCTTTTCTGTCAAGGGAGCAGTTAAAAATTGCATTTTATATCAGTGAAAATTACTATTTCTAGTCCATAGGAAAGATGCCATTTCTCATATTAAGGTGGTAATGCCTTATAAGGAGTGGTTAGATAGATACCCTTGGAATTTTCCAAAAAGGACTTGTTACTATGGGGAAAAAAAATCAAACAGATGGTTAAGATGAGCTAAAATCCCATTGTAGAAGACAGAAAGATTTTTCTTATTTGTGTGTTATCCAGCCAAGTACAGGCGGTTGGAGGCTGGGCTGTGTCATGACTTGTTAATACGTGAGAATTTCAAACTGCCTTCTCCCCAGTAATATTTTTCATGTGAGAGGACTACATATGCCTTTATGGAGTAGAGTGAATGCACACTAGACAGTACACACAGGATCTGTGTTAGACTGCTGGGGACATGTAAGATGTTCAGAACAAAGGCTGGCCCCTCAGGAGTTATCAGAAAAGGATCTGAATCGTTTATGGTGGACTGATGTGGTCCTCTGGATGTCACCAAATGTGACAAGCATGGCATCATGCTTGTAGTTTGTAATGGCAGAGTGTGCTTTCCTCCCTCCTTCTCCAGTACCTGGTATCAGGGATGTTTTTCAGAACCCTTGTGTTGGAAGTCTGGTGCCAGTCCTTGAGCTAAGCCTGGGACATCAGTCTAAGCATGTTTTGGGGATGGCAGTTTCCACGTGCCAGCAAACCCCATCTCATGCTGCAGATTTCACACGTGTTGCTACTTGTGTGACTGCCCAAATGCTTGGAAATCCTGAGTGTCCACATGAGCATTCCTGCTTGTCTGTGAGTGGAACCTGTGCCTGTGGACTTGGCTGGAGATCTAGAGTAAAGGACATGTTGCCCTTTCAGCTCCACTCCTTATTGCCACTTTGAACTAGGGAAGCATGTGTGGAGCCAGCAGCTGTTCAGGCAGTAAAATATATCCCTTTATTCATTCTAAAAAGAGACTTTCTGGGCCAGGCTAAAAACCTTGTTGCTCTGTATGCTGTCTTTAGGATACAGAGCAGCCACTGGTGAAGACAGGAGATCAGATGAAGCACAGGGTGATCCTTTCACTGGTATGGCCTCCAGCCTTCCAGCAATCTGAGATTAGAGATCTCTTGAGTCAGAAGTCAGGAAGTGTTGGCCTTTCTTAACTTTGGGTTTTCAGGGAGGCAATATCCTCTTACTGTGGTGGTTATTTTTTTCTGGATAGGTTGCAAAAGCTTTGAATATGCTCATGTGCAAGTAGGGAGGAAACACATACCAGAGTGATGAGCATACCAAACTGCACCTTTGGCATAGTACTGCAGGGAAATTGTAGAAAGGGTTTGCTTTGCCCCAGATGGAAAATCCTGGCTGACATCTCTGCTCCAAACCGATCCATAGGGGGAATTTGAGGGACAGTGGGTAACACATGTTTTGTTTGCACCTGGTGCACAGCCTTGGTGGGAACCATCACAGTGACTACACCAGCATCCATAGGACTGTGCAGGGAGGGCATGCCCAGAGCCCAGGATCTGGCCCTCAGAACCCAAAGGCTCAGAGGTTAAAACAGCAAATGATAAAGCAGATCTCCAGATAAAGCGTTGTGCGTCACCATCCCTTCCGCCCAGCTGCTGAACTCACAGCTGCCCTCGTGCCAGCTGGTCCAGGGGACTTAGGGCAGAGCTGCTGCCAGCAGCAAACTCATTTTGTGCCTTTAAGAGGTTTGGCTTATCCAGGCTGGGACTGGGTGAAACTGTGTGGGCTGACAAAGAGCGCTTGTCCCTTCCCCCATGCAGGCTCTGCCAGGAAATGAGATTGTGAGACGCTGGCTTCTGCCTCCAATCTGCTGCCATGTGGGAGCCTGGCACTCACAGCCAGCACACACACACGTGTGCACACAGAGGGCACAAGTACCAGGGCACAGCTACTCGGGCAACTGTGATCCCACATGGACCAGGGCAAGCAAAGGGGGCACTGCTGCCACAACAGGGCACGGAGCATCCTGGCTGTGCTGAGTGTGGGGTGGGGAGCTCCAGTCAGTGAGAGGCTGCTTGTGTTATGGGTTTGGGTCTCTCCTGGATAGGTCCCAGCCTGCAGAGATTCCTTGGGCAGATCATCAGGGAACATTTTTCTTACCCTGAGAGCAACTGGGGATCTTAGACCACCTGGAGGCATAAGCAGGAGGGTTAAAGGAGGCTTCCCAGCTGGGAAGGCAGGACAGGGGAAGTGACCCCAGCAGCCCTGAGCACGGACATCTGTCAGCACAAGGACCACTGGAACTCAGCACAGAGCTGCCTGCACCCTTACTCAGCATGGCTGGGACTGAGAGGGCAAGAGTTTCTTCACTTCCAGAGGGAGGGGAAAGGCACCATGCTTTGTTCCTCACATCTTAGCACCTGCTGACCACTTGCAGTGCCTTAGGACTTGGGGTTAGGGAGGATCTAAAACTCCTGAGAGTCAAGAGATGTGGTTTGTGTACACTGCTTGTTCAAGGTCTGTGTTAGCAACATAGCAAGTCAAAGCATCTCCAGCTCCTGTACAAAATACAGCATGTTTCCCCGAAACTGAATTAGTGCAAAGTAGATGGAGTCAAATATTTAAGTCCTTCCTCTATATTTCTGTAGTTTTTCTTGAGAAAGAAAAGTGATCAGTTTTCATCTGGAGTTTTGCTGGGATTATTGGAAAAGTCTATAGGACGAGACCTATGTAGTTTGATTCAGGGACAGGTACTCCCCCATTAGCACATTGTCTAAGCAATGGCACACAAGTTTAGAAATGTGTACCTCCAGGTTGACATTTCAGGACAGATGATTTAAGATTATGTAAAATCAGCTACTACAGAAAGAGTTAATACTGAGAGATGTGGAGGGGGAGGCTTTGGGGAAAGTCGGCGTATCAGGTTTTCCTCTAAGGGGCTCTCAAATGATTCTCAGCCCTGCCAGAAGTCAAACATCTCCCAGTGAAAGCCAAGGATGTCTGTCTTTTTGACTCAGCTGCCAGAGTCACATTGCAGAATTTGATCCTTCTGCAGTGTCCCTTCTCCCCTCTTCTGATCAGCCTCTGCCCACTGCTCTGGCGAAGCCTCAAGACAGTGAAGAAGTGCGAGCGATGTCCTGCAGCCCGCGGGCAGTGCGGCAGGTCCGGCTCCACATCCGATACAGTTTCAGGCTCCGTGCTGTCCCCTGCTGTAACGCTAGATGGGCTGAACAGATGGGGAGGTCCTGCGGCAGGGCTCAGGCTGACAGCTGCTCTGCAATTCTAAGTCTGGAATGCGATTTGAGGGGTGTAAGGTACTTAGTGCTGGGGCCTTAGTGCAGGAACGTGTATCAAGTAGGTCAGGCTCTGACCAGGGGAAGGAAGAGTGTGGGGGGGAGCTCAGCTGTGACCAGCAGCGCTGCTCCTTCTTTAGCAGGTTCATGTTTTGGCATAATTTTGATCACTGAGATTTTACCTCCCCATTTTTTGACCATTTATTTGTATGTTTTATTCTTAGATTTAATTTATTATGAAGACTAAATGCTTGTGGAATGGGACTGTGAATTTCTTCCTGATTGTGCAGCTCTTGGCAATTGGTCTCTGTTGGGAGTGTAAGAGGGCTTACCCACCTGGTCCCTCTCTGAGGAAAGGGAGTGTTTATACCCTGGTTTCTTATGTGAGAAAACTTTGGCCTCACTGGAAATTCACTTGGAATTCAGCATCCTCCTCCTCCTCCCTCTGAGCACCCATGTTAGACTGACTTTAATTCATTTGAATCTGATTTTTCACTAAAATAGACTCTCTTTGAGGAGATTAATGGCATGTTGGGGTCATGTCTGACTTAGCCCTACCCTTGCCTGCCCAGTCTCAGCCAGCTGAGAGGTCTCTGCATGGTTCCCCATCGCATGGTGGAGGTGCAGGGCAGAGCTGTGCTGCAAGAAGCTGCAGTTTGCACCTTGGGGACCATGGAATGAGAACAGGATGAGTTTTGACCATGGGGGAAAAAAGAACTTTGAGTTCACAAGGCCAAAAAGCCGTGCAAAATGGGCAAATTACCAACTCAAGCAAGTGAAAGCCATGCTAGAGAACATGATAGCCAAACACATTTTTTTTTCTATTTTCATGCAGCAGCTGAGATAATTTACTGCTGCTGCTGCTGCTCCGTTTGTATGGCTCTCCAGTTTTGGCACAATCATGTAATTAGGCCCTGGTTTGTCTGTGGATGTTTTTGTTTTGTTGATCTGTCTCATTACTGAGGAGGGGCAATCAGGGACTTGCATACCCCAATGTGTGGTACGCTCTTGACTTGTATGGGTGAAGTTCATTTATGCAAACCCAGCTCTGTGTGTATATATANCACTGAGCAGTGCCTGACAAAATCAGGGCAAAGTCAGCAAAAACAAGCAGTGTTGGCAAAGTCATTGGTATCAGGCCTTCTCACAGAGGGATCATCACTCAGGCTTCTGAAATTTTCTGACCTTGAACAGCTCCTTTTACAGCTTCATTCCAAAGAATTGATGTGGCTGAAGTGTTTCCAGCTTCCACAGGCAGCCATGAGGAATGGGGCACGATGCCCAGTGAGGTGTCCTGGTGTAGGGCTGTGCTCAGAGATGCCTGGGAGGAAAAAATAAGGAAACTCTGTAGTTTGGATGTAAAAAGTACTGGTAAAACATAGATCCAGAGAATGTTTGTTGCCATTCTTAGACACAGAACACTCACCATGTCTGAGCTACTGCCTATGGAGAACAGCAGAGCTATGTCTGTGAAAATCAGTGTGTGGAGCAGAAGCTTATTCTGTAAACTTTTGTGACAATAATCCTCAAATATTCTTCTTCCAAGATCTCTGAGAAAATGGGCTTGTTTGGATCACCCAGAAGTAGAAATATTCATTTTTTGATGTTTCCATCAGACCTAGAAATAATCCCATTTTTACAGGAGCAAAGTCCTTTTTCAAGCACCTACTTACAAAGTGTGTTTCCAATATTAATATGACTGTCTAATTTCTGAGCTTTTAACAACAATCAGCAAATTCAAATCTTGAGGGTTTTTGCCTTTCCTTGTAAACATTTTGTCCTTTCAAATTATGGCAATCCTGCAGAGTGGCAAGACTTCCTGAGTCAGTGGAGAGTCTCTCTGAGTATAAATCTTCAAGGGAATTGTGTGGGAGATTAATGTGGTCTAACTTAAAGGGAGAAGTCAGTTTTTGCCCTTATCATACATGGATAGACATTGCTGTCTCAAAGTAATAGCACCATACTATTACTAACATCAACTACTTAAATCTTATATGTTGTGCTTTCAAAAATATAATGAAGTGGACATAAAACTCACAAATTTTTTTTTAAGAGCAACATTTTTTATTACTCTTACAACTCAATTTTATGTTGTATTTTCAAGCTTTTTACCCTATCTTTTGGGTAGAACTAGAAAATTGCTTGAAAAAAAAGAAAATTTGGATTCATGTCTTCCCAAGAAACTGGAAATATTCACAATGTAGAAACTTAATTTCTGTATTATCTCCAGTAATTTTTTGCTTGGTTGCTCTTTCCAGTAGCAGATGTGGAAAGTGCTCACCTTGGTCCCTCAGCCTGAACCTCATGTTCATGAGATTCCTTTAGAAGCTTGAAATCAGGCCAGGCTTTTGGTAAAAATTATAGGACAAGTACAAATTTCAGCATGTGATGAGATACTGCATCAGAGCATTGACCTCTTATTTTGAGGTGGGCAAAAAAATAATGTTAATTTTGCAAGAGATCCTGAGTGTTATGAAACACGTATCCAAAGCATGGCCTGGCTGACTGAGCACGTCCCTGCTGCAGCTCTGGCTGTTCAGCAGGGTCACTGTGTTTAGTCTGATCAGCCCTGCTTTCCAAAGCCAGTCTTTGCTCTTCCATATGTGCAAGGATCAATCTTGCAGTGACCTCTGGAATGGTGGCTGTGGTTCTCCAAACTGGGTGCTGAGTCCTGCTCCCATCCAGTGTCACTGCCACCTGCCCCTTGTCCCCAGATCAGGACAAGTTTTTTGCAGCACAAATGTATAAACAGCTCTTAAACCTCGGCAGGATTTTTGCCATAAGGAACAGCAGATGGTGCCAGACCTTGCTGCACACAGACTTCCCAGCTCCTGTTTTGATTTTCAGGAGTTCCACTTAAAAAATGTGCATCAGTTTTGCCGTGGTGGTAACACCTCCTTTGAGTACTGAATCCACCTGATCCAAAGGGTTTACCTTGAGCAGTCAAGGACAGTGTAATGTGCATGACTGGCAGCTTGGAAAGGTTGAATATTAATTCATGAAGTTAAATAAGTGCAGATTAAAGTGTTTGAAGTGCAGCAAGAGTAACAGCATAACCCCTGCTAGTGTGACAGGCTGAGCTTTATGGGAGGATATTTCCAGTGTCTCTGTGAGCTGTATGAAGCAGCAGCTGCCTGCTCAGCTTTGGATACAGGATAGGATGGTTTGCTTTCCAGGATCATAGGAGAAGTTTATCTCAAATTAGAATTAGTGCATTAGCCCAAGTGCAGGGTGACCAACCAGCTTCTAAGCCTTTGAGGTGCCCCATTTCTGTACTTTACCATACCCTTCCCCCGTGCCAGCCTCGAGTTCTCACTGCACAAAGGCTGTGTGTGACTGGAGGGGACACTGGCTGTGCCAGCCTCAGTTTTGCCCTCTGGTCTAGAGAGCTGAGGTGCTGTAGGAAATGAGGCAGCTCTGAGGTGATGGTTACTATTCCTAGAAGAGCTTTCCCTGTTTCATGTCTTGCCTCCCACATTTCTTCCATTTCCCTGGTAAGCAGCAGGTCAGGTCCTCACAGTGTTGTGGCAGACACTGAAGGAATTGTTTATTTGGGTTCCCATTCCACAGGCATTCCCTTCCCCTCCAGGAAGAGGCCACAGGGAGGCAACCTGAGGACTGGTTGTCAGCTCCCTCATCCCATCCTGCAAACAGCAGCACAAGCTGGTCTTGTCCACAATCCTTCTGTAGATGCTTTGACTCCATTCTCCACCATCCCTCATTGTCACAGTAAAAGCATGAACATGGCCTTTGCACAGTGCAAGGGGGAAACAGAACACTCTTTTGGGAGCAATGAAGCCTTCCTTTGATAATGGTCAGAAGCAGATCTGAGAATGTCAGGTCACCCCAAAGTAAAGTTCTCAGATTTTCTTTTTACACCTTTGTTGCAAGATATTCTTCATCCTTTTCCCCCCTGCAATGGTCAAAGAATTTTTTCCCCCTCTCAAGAGATCACCACCTTCTTATATCAAATTCAGAGGGACTAAATCTGCTCTGTATCCTCCCTTGCCCATGGAAATCTGGGGTAGCTCCATCACTTTCAATGAATTTGCTCATGATTTGCATTGATGTAACAGAGGCAAATCTGGTCCAGAGAGCTGAACTGCAGTTGCCATGGCAACAGGCAGCCGTTTGGGAAGCAGAAGGCAGGAGGTATGTTCAGTGGTAAAGTGGGGACTCCTGCATCCAGTTTTCAGCCATGGGATGAGAATGTCAGCTATATTTGGAGTCCAAGTCCAGGGCTCTATTTCTGACACTACCAATGAACCCTTGGGAAAATTGCCTCCCACTGCCTTAGTACTGCTTCCAGTAAAATTGGGATAGTATTACATAGGAGTGTTTTGAAAATTGATTCAGCCTCCTAAAATGCTTTGTGAGAGATCCTCAGATGAAAAGCGCAGTAGATCACAAACTATTAATAACATCATTTTATGAGTGCATTAAAAAAAAAAAAAAAGAAAAGAAAAAAAGAAAAAGGGGTGTATTGTAAATGAGTAGGTTCTGATACAACTGCAGGCATCTCCACAGGACCACTGGGAATGCAGAGCACTGAATCAGCACTGGAGCAGAGCTTTTGTTCAGGTGTGCCAACCCATCTTGGGTTATTTTGGTCTGGCCCAATGGAAGGTTCTCACACAGTTTAGTCCCAGCTCGGGTTCAGAAGCAGGCAGTAAGCAACCTAACTGAGCTCAAAATCCTGTTCTTAAATTGGATCGAGCTGTGAGTATTAACTGGGTCCTCTGAATCCTCGCCTAACACCAGGAAGGAAGCAGTAGGTTTGCAGAAGTATTAACAGCTGATGACTTAAATTCATTATGAGAAGAATGTAAAAAACCAATTCACTGAGGAAGGCCAGGCAAGTGTTGGTTATGCCCAGGTGTGTCCTTGGTTTGGGTTGAAATAAAAAATGTCTCAGTCCAGGATTTTGATTTTCATACTCACAACAAGCAAATAGACTTTGTGAAAGGTGGCAAGGAAAAGGAAAAACCCTGACAAATCCACCTTGCCTTGCCCTGGACATGCAAAATTCTGTTTCCATGGCTATAGGAAAGCACAGCTGAGGGATTTCAGAGCATGTGCTTTTGCTGTGTTTTAGTTACAGCAGAGATTTCTGGTAACAAAGGAAATTAAGTACTTGCAAAAGGAAAAAAAGTATCAGTAGTTTCCAATGAATGGAAGAGGCTTTTGTAGATTACTAAGTTTTAATATCAGAGGGAGCCGTTCTGGCTGCCTGCAGAGCTTTTACCAGAGAGTTTTGCTGCTACACTTCTTCCACCAGTGCTAGAAACATGTTTAAATATTTTGTGCTTTTGCTGAATTTAGCTGAGGTCTCCTTACCTTAGTGTTGAAAGCTTCTTGCAAGCTTGAAAACTTTGTCAGTCACTGTTGTCACGATGGGCCACATTATACTGACACTCCTCTGAGATAGAAAGAGAAAGAATATACACTAGAATGAATTTTTAAAGACATCAGAAGATTTATGTTTTTTTCCCATTTTGTTAGTGATTTTGAATTTAAAAAACCTGCTTCAGTTCATTGGGAATGAAGAGGCCCATATCCTCCTGGTTTTTTTCTTTTCACTAACCTCCTCCCCCCAACCAAGAAAAAGGCAGGTAATGGAACACAATACTTTCCTTTATTCACCACCACAGGTTTTTCCAAAAAAACCCAGAAACCCCTCAATATCTTTCTGATTAAAATACGAGTAAACATTGAAAATTTTTATTTATTTATTTTAAAAAATCATTTGGAAGTGCTTACTGAAAACAAGCACGCTTAAAAAAAACACAAGGCCACTTTTCAAACACATTTTTGACCAGCCATAGTTGGATGACAAGTGCTGGTGCCAGACCATTTGCTCCAGGGTTCCCATTGTTAACACTGCTGGAACTGCACTGGTAACAATGGAGGAAAATATGTAGTAAATTTTGTTAATGAGAAGGCGACATTCTCACACAGTCATTTTTTAACATTTAAAAGAACGTTCAAAAGCACAATATGTAAAGCAAATTCCAAAAAGATTTATCCTGGGAGAGAAGGCTGAAGCAGAGAAGAAAGCCTTTTCATTCCACCAATATTAATTCAGAGAAATGTGTTTGGCACCAGGATTAAAAAGTTCTGATCACTGAAGGAGTGGAAGTTTTTTTTTCCCCAGGAGAAAACTTTCAGAGCAGCCAGGCTAATTAACTTTCCTGCTTTAAAGGATGTATGTAGTATTTCTAAAAGTAAAAAGGATTTTTTTGTATGATCTCCCTATATTTTCAAGCTGTAAAGTGGGGTGAAATGCTCTCCTCCATCATTCTGGACTGCACACACCTCTGGAGCACCCTGGGCTGCAGAGGTGATGAGTCCCCCTGGGACTGAGAGTAACTGATATTCCTAGAGAGCCAGGAAGGTGAAGGGTTATTTGATGGGAGCATCCTGCCCTGCAGTATGGCAGCTAAATAAAGTAAGATTAATGGAGCTAAGTATGGACAAGGTGATTAAAGGGTGACTTTAAACAACCTACAAATGTTTGAAAGGTATCATAATCATTATCAGGAAGGGGAAGAGCTATTGATAAAAAGGAAAATAGAACTCAGGGCTTGATGCTGAGCAAAGGAAGACACACACTGGGCACTAACACCTTGTTTTCTGGACATAAGGCCAGTGTAATTAGGGAAAACCATAAATAGTTACTGTGGAATTCTGAGTGCAAGAGTCAGGTGAGTCAGTTTTTCCCCTGACACAGAAAGAACATGTAAAGAAGAATCTGCAGCTGATAAAAGCAGTACCATTGATGATCTTGAAAGCTTTTCCAGCAGTTCATTCAGACACAGAGGTGAGGAAATGCATAAGGCCTAAAGATACGTCCCAAGGAATACAGGGAAGTTTGCAGGGTCTGATGGACCAGGAGTCTTTATGTGTCAGAGGCCACTCCACAGCATGGGACACACCCTGGGAATGGTGTAAGATGCAGAATCTGGAATGTCCAGGCTTGGCATCAAGGACCTGAAGTGCACACTGAGTTACCTGAGCACCAATCAAAGCTGATCAGGCAGAGCACTGCCTGGAGCTGAATGGACAAAGCTTCTGGGAGCGTTCAAACATTTGCACAGAACCACCTCAAATTTCTTCCTACTATTTGCTTAATGTTAGTGGCATAGAATTCCAGAAAAAAATAGTCCTGAAGTGCTGTATCAGTGTGGTAGGCTGTTTCCTGCCCTTGTCCTGGTTGTGTTATCCTCACAGGAAGATTAAGCAGAGGCAGTGTGGCTCTCCCTAGCTCTTAAGACCCATCATTTAATTCCACTTTCCAGTGGATTTGTAGATGAGGAACTGCTCCAGTAAGTCCTCTAATGCTTTCAGCTGGAATCTTTCTGCACATCAGCTACACCCACAAAGTTCAGGGTTCTGTTTTTCCTGGGCACAGGTCCTCACAGTTTGTTTGGGAAGGTTCCTGTGGTGGTACTTGTGAGATGCAGAACAATGGTGCTCCAAGAAAAAATGAACAATCTTTTCAGCATCAGATGCTCAGGTAAGGCACAGATGTTTAAGCGTGGCTGCTTCAGCAAGTCATTTTATAGTGGCAGGTGTCATTTATTTTTGGATTCTGGAAATGTTTCAGTACATTAGCTTTCAAATCCTGCCTTTGAATCCACAGGTGCAAAAGAGCCTACAGACATGAGGGCACCAGCAGGCGAGGGCAAGGAAAGAGCACCTGCAGAGAGGCTGCACCTGAGCTGTGCTGTTGGAGAGGTGCTTACTGAAATTGGCATCCAAAAATCAGCCCAGCATCCTGCAGTGTGGCCCTGCTGTAGACTGTGATGGTGCCAGAGTGGTACCCACCATCTGAAGGAGGCGCTCCTGGCACTGGAATTATTTCCCCTCTGCCTCTGGAGTTCCCTTGTGCCCAGAATAATTAGCAGGGCCAGTAGCATTTAAAAGCAAGCACACATGACTGTGTCTCTGATAATGACACTGGAAAAGTAACAGAATCTAATTATAATTAGAAAACAGCCCCAGCAATGTTCCAGCATCACAACGACCATCCTGACTTTGCAACAACAAGTGTAAAAATACATCAGCATATTTATAGCTTGGCAACTCTGTCCACTTGCAGCCTGGTGACCAGCCCCCTCTTGCCCTGTTCTGTGTTCTCTGCTGTGCTTCACAAGCAGTAAATAACAGTGACTGATGGGAATAATGTTTACATGGTGTCTACTGCCCAATATCCTAATTGTATTTTTCATATTACTTGTTCCACCTCTTATTCTAATTCTCCTGACCTGAGAGACTGTAAATTGATGTAGATTATTAACAATCCCTGCATCCTGTAGGACATAGCAGCAAGCCAGGCAGAGAGTGACAGCAGAAATTTGAAAGGTGCTTTGGACTAACACTTCCAGCTTTTAAAGATTCCCTTATTATTGCTCACTTAATTTAGTCAAGTAATTAATTCCTCATTTCTTCATCTACTACACTGAGATTTATAAAGGTAGTTTTCAGGATTAGTCTCTCTGAGATCAGCTTGGGCAAGACATGTTTTTGGGAAAGAGTTTGTGGTGAGAGTGGGATGTGAATTTGGTAGGTGAAAGTTCTGCCTGCAGGGTAGGAGGAGGGAGATGTTTGGTGGAGTTTGTCTGAATGAGTTGCAACAGGACCAGATATTCCATCTCGGGTAATTGTCCTTTACTTTGTCTCTTATCCTGCCCTGCAGTGTTGCCATAAGCACCCACAGAGCTGCCATGCTCCCTTTTGGAGGTGTCTGAATTCTGCAGAGCAGAGTTGGTGATTTATAGAAACACAGATTTGCACACAGCCAGCACAGGCATCACTCCTGAGCAGAAGGCAGGAGTGGGGCAATGCTTTCACTGCAGCTCAGGGGTCAGTATCTAGATATTGCCAGTGGAAGGCCCCAGAGCATCCCCTGAACCCACAGGTGGTTTGTTGATTCCTTACCTCCAGTTTTAGTTGTTCTCTAATGTTCCTTTCAGCCACTCTTCAGTGGTCAAGGTCCCTCTGCACTTTTAGTTTCCTGACTGGTGAAATGTTTGGATTTCTCACTGTTTTCATTTCACTGCTTGTTGTAACAGATTAAACAAAATTCTAGCTAAAAAAGTAAATTACAAGCAGCTCAAGACCTTCAATGCTTTCCCTCCTATAAAACTTTCTTTCCAACTGAGAAATTTTTAACCAGTTGCATGGAAATAAAAGGTCACTTCTGTCACCCTTTCCTGTGTGAATGACTCCCCTGGAAGCACTGCTGAGGGTCTGATAACATTATTTTCATCCAATTCTTGGAAAAACTTTCTCTAAAGTCAGTGGTCAAGTTCTTATTGTGGGTAGATCAGAAGTTGGCTTATGGAAGAGAAAAGAATTATCCTGAACTTGTTAGTGATGTAATTGATATCTGAGTCTCATCTAGGAAATATTCGATATTTTAAGGTGTTTTTCCTGACCTAGTAAAGGTTTGACTGTCTGTGAAGCAATTCCTGACTGTTCCCAACCAATTGTCTTTACAAACACTGCCAGCTGGGAAAGACTGACTGACTCCTAATGTACATAAACCAGGCTGGGGATGAGTTGGGCTGGTTCAGAGTCAGGCATTTTTATTCCAAAATAGAAATGATCACAGAGGGAATTAATCAGGAATAACTGTTCTGCTTTTAAGCCATACTGCTTGAAACCAAATTAACCTCTCTGTGCACACAAGCCTGAAGTATTTAGCTGAAATTGCTGAAAAGCCTCCAGATTTGCATGATAATTTCAAAGGGGCTGTTCCTCTGAGTGAATGCCCTGTAGGATTGAGCTGCAAGTCTTCCTCCATCCCCAAATATCAGCTTCCCCTCTCGCACTTAATAGCTTTATATTTGTTTTTGATGCTAAAGGCCATCACAGAACAAGTGCATCCCTAAAATCTATTTTCTGCCTGTATAGCCTATGGGATGAGCCTGGAGTTAGAGGCAGTGCTGGTATGTGATGCAATAATACTAATGGAGTGACAGCTTGGGACTGGACACAGCTCTGGCAGATGGGGATGGAGGCAGCTTCCTGACCTTCCTGCCTCAGGAGCAGCTGCTGCCCTGAGCCCTCCCACGTCAGCTGATGACATCCCAGCTGTGCTGCCCCAGCCAGCACAGGGCAGGACTCCCTCCTGCCTCATTCTCAGCTCAGTTTCATTTCCCTGATGTTTGAAATTCCAGGGTGAACAAAGGTGTAAAGGGACTGCAGTGTTTGTGCTCATGCTGTATTTTAGCAGCAGGAGAGCATTTCTCCTCCTCCTTCTCCTGCCTCCTGCACCAGAGTGGACACTGCTCTGCCCAGGGTCAGGCTGCTGCTCCCAGGTCACTTTGTGGAGCTGGCTCCAGACAAGAAGCACTGAGCTCTCATGGCCTCTCCATCCATGCAGCAGAACGGGCTTGTGTTGCAGAACCACATAGAGAACACTTAATCAATACTGGCAGCAAGCAGCTTTGAGCACTGAAAGCAGGAATATCTGAAACATCAATCAATACGGGAGAAGCCTGAAATCCTTTAGCACTCAATTCACAATCTGATACAAGTAGAGGCAAATCTGGGTAGGCTTAGAGAGTGATTTACTTTGCTTGGTTCAGTCCCACCCAAATTTCAGATTTCTATTAGCCAAGAGTTGGCTTGGGAGCAGCCTTCAGACTCTGCTGCCTGCATGGCCCTGGGGTGAGCTGCTGAAGAGCAGGAAGGAATATTGGTGTGAGGGAACACAAAAGCCAGGAATGATTGCAATTTTACTGTGTTCTGTATTTTCCATGTAAGGCATTCGCCAGATTTTGAGGTTAGAGGTTATGAAAAGCTCAATAATAAAAGTTCTTCATCCAAGCAATCAGGATCCGTGCCAAACAGGAACGATTCTGGGAAATAACCCTTTTATCTTTGGTACCTAACTGTATTAAAAAAAATTAAAAGCCTTTTATTATGATTAATTTCTTGTGCTCAGGAAGTTTATGCAGCTGTCCTTGATATGGGGTGCTTGTCCCTTGGTTTGTCAGGTCCTGCAAAGTCTAGCAGTCAAAGAAAAATTTTTTCAGGCACAGCTTTTTTTATTTCTCCTCTGGGTACCTTAACTCAGTGGCAGAATTGACTGAAGGAACTTACTGTGAGAAATACAGAAGCCTGTAAAGGGATTTAGAAGGATTTGGGAGATTTAAAGATTTTTCATCATCCTGATTTGTAATGATCGATTTATTTTTGTACATATTTTCCCATGTTAAGCTCATGAGGAATATGAAAATCCTATTAGGAGGCTGGAGTCGATATTTCTGTTCTTAGCTGATGCATCAGTGTTCCTCCTGTTGGGGCTGGGCTGTGAAGGCCATCTCATTTCTCTTGCTTCTCCCCTACCACTGGAGTCACTTGGCTGCCACTGCACTGATCATCTCATCTGTATCTGTGTCTTATGAAGGAATCCAGCTTTGAAACTTGGGATGAAGCTGTTGTAGAGGGGGAGAAAGTGGTATAGCTTGAAACTGTTTGCCCAGAGACTGACCTCCTGTTGGTTCTCAAGCCATTGCTCTGTCCTCACATTGCAGAAGGCATTCCTTTTTTTTTAATCCCTCTCTATTTATTCTGCGAGAAAGAATCCATTTTATTAACTTTTATTCATTATTTGCTACCTGCTTTTATATTTATTACATCTATTAGGTAATATTTACAATCAGTTTTAATTAGTATACATTCCATTTGACTCAAAGGTTTAAGAAATTCTTCAAACTGACCACACACAGCAGCCCAGGATATCTCCAAACCATCTTGATTTGAAATGGAAATTGCCAGTACTGGCTGTCTGCTTTCTGTGAGTAGAAGACCAGAGCTGAGTCTGCCTCAGTTTTGTTTCCTTGTATGGGGAAAGTCCAGGAGAAACAGGACCCCAGGTGCAGATTTTGGAACTGCGTCTCCTGAGGTTCTCCAGAGACAGCCTCTGTTCTTTCTCACAGAGGAGAATATGGAAAACATATAATGAACCAGAACTTTGAAATACTAAAATCCTCCCAGACTTGGCCTTGCTTTTACTTATCAAGAGACAGGTGGAGCAATGTGGAGCTGAAGAGAACTCACGAGCAGGGCTGGAGCAGAGTCCAGGAATTAGTCACAGAAGTCATGGCCAGACTCAAAAGTAGCTGGTGAAGTAAGCATGAAACTTAGAAACTAGAAGGAGGGGATGAGTGACTCTGGACAAGGCAGCTGCTGGTCTGAGGGACACAGGGAGAAATGAGAGATGGAATTAAGGTAACAAGGGAATCAGGTAACGTGCTATAGACTACTTCTGTCCAAAAATCTCCCTGTGGTTGAGCCACTGAAAGACCTGTAAGGTAAAATATGGTTTATTTGTTTAAAGCCACAGAGCTGGTGTTGATGAGCAGAAATGACCATGCAGCCTGCTTTTCAAAGGATCCCCAGTCACCAACAAGTAGTGCCCTTCACGTTCCAGGGATGTTCCTCTTCCAGCAGTGCAAGGTACCACAGGATTTCTAGTTTCAGCATCCAAAAAAGCCACAGATTCTGTCTGTAAATTCAGCTCATGAAGATACTGTGTTGGCATATGAAGGTGAAAACACTTCCATGTGAGAGGCTCACATGGGCTGGGTGTGGTGCTTTGAACCATTTAAATGGAAGGTGTGACACAAATTGTCATTTAGATCATCCCAGAAGGTCCTTTAAGTGAGGAATGTGGTATTGGGGTGACACAAAGGCAAAAACTGTTTGAGAGAACCTGTTTATTTGAAAAACGTGCCTTGCTGCTCCAGTCTGAATTGTTTGTCTTCCTTGGAATGAAAGAATGTAGGACATGGCGGGGGAGGCCTGCCAGAAAAGCCTTTTGGAATTGCAATGAAATGGCTGTGTTTGTGCTCAGAAGGGTCTCAGCCTTGTGTTCACATCTGCTTTAAGTTATCCCGATGTTTTTTTTTTTTTATTTTTTTTTTAATTGAGTTTAACATACTGAGAAAGGCACAAAGCTCTCTGGCCCCCAGGCACAAGCGGAAAAAAACCTCAACAACATCCACTGGCCCTGCCACCATGTGCTTCCCAAGGAACGTTCCCAAACAAACGCTGGCGATGACAAACGGGCCCAGGAGCGAGGGGACGGCGGGCGCTTAATTGTGCGCTCCAGAGCCCGGCGCCTGGGACAGACGAGGATGGGGAGCACATAATGAGGGTGGGATGTGCTCACAGTGGGCACTGGCCACACTTGGCAGGTTTGAGGAGCACAGAGCAAGACAATTATCGCATTTTGCTGCGTGATGGATGCTCAGCTGAGCCAGCCAGCTGCTAACCAGGACCGGGGGAAGCTCTTCGCAGGTCTTCCGTCCCCACTTTGAAGCAAAGGTGGATCTTAGCAACCTTTGAGTTCCTCCTTTATGTAGAGATTCTTCAGGTCTATGTTATTTGTGGAATAAATTGCCTGCAGGCTCTCTGTGGCACCCAGGAAGCTGAGGACAGCTTCAAAACACCATGGCATGACCGTGCCTTTTCCTCCCTGCCTTCTGCACGCCCCGCTCCCAAGGGCATGCAGAAGGGAAAGGCAGGCAACCAGCCATGAGCCGTTCAGGCAGCTCAGCTCTGGCCTAAAAATACCAGGGGTTTTCACAGAGATGATTTCTACCCAGTTCAAAGAGGGAGAGCACAAAAGGGATTGGGCCCTGTGGGTGTTGGTTGGCCCAGACAATTCAGTTGGCATGGGCTTGGTCTGCAGGCAGCAGCTTTATCATGTGAGCCTAAAAGATGGCAAGGGCAATCACAGTGCCTGGCTGTCCTGGAGGAAACTCGAGTCTCCACCCTCTCCTTTTGTACCAGGGAACAGAGACTGAAGAGAGACATGTGCCAGGCTGATGGATCAAGCACTCATCCCTGTGCATGCACTAACCCTGGAAGAAACCAGGGCAAGGCACAGGTCTGTTTTCACGTACAAATGTGGTGTTTGCTCTCTCACTCACTGTGAGAGAGCCCCTACACGTGTGTATCACAGAGCCCAGGGGCTGGAAGAGGGACTGGAGCCTTCACTGAAAGGCAGATATAGTGCCTTCTCTGCCCAGCTTTGGGCAGGTGATCCAGAGCTGCTGTGTTTTAAGGAAAACTGGTTCTGAGCTTGCTTTCCTTAAAGCACCAGGTTGTAACCTCCAGAAGGATTTCCCTGGCAGCTCAGATACCCATGCAGCAGGCCCAGGGCAGAGAGCTGGAGGTGCCACGTGGGCCATGGCACAGCACGGCGTAAGGCAGCCCTGCCAAGTCACCCCTGTGGGGACATGGGACACTCCTGGGGTGTGTGGGCAGCAGGGGCAGCTCTGCTGCTGTGTGCATGGCTGTGCTGCTGTGGCTGCCTGCAGGAATCATGGACAGTGCTTCGGTGATGCCGGGGCACAGCTGTGTACCCAGACAGGAGAGGGCAGAGCTGTCAGTGCCCCCATGCAGGAGGCTCCTTGTGCCACACACACCTCCCAGCAGCTCTGTGCAGCCTCCTCAGTGTGTCCAACGTGCCCCTAAAGGTTCCTCCTGCCCAGTTTTGCACATTATTGGACTCACTGGTCTGCTCTCAGGTACGCTGAGTGCTTGCCAAGCAAAGGGACTGTCTAGACATGATGTCAAAGCAACCAGCTTCAGATCTCACTCAGCCCTGGGGGTAATCACAAACCCAGGAGAGGCCTTATCAATAAAACATTTTCCCTGCAGGAGGGTAAAGAAAATATGTAGTGGGTAATTCAGGTTTGTGGGAGAGGGGGAGCTCTGTCTCTCTGTCCTGCTAGGCTGGCCCTAATTTTCTGTGTCAGGAAGGTGCCCAGTGCTTGCTGTACCTTCTTTGCAGGATTATTTGTTGTTAATGATTGTTTGGTTTTAGATTAGCAAATCTCAATCTGTCATGGTGTTTTGGTTTTGCTCATGGGTGAGGTTTGCTTTTCTTCTGAAGAGGTTGCAATTCACCAGTAAGCTTTTTTGGCATCTGAGAGACAACTTCAGTTAAAACCAAAAAAAGAAAAAAAAAAAAAAAGCCCATTCAATCAGCAAATAAAGCAGGGTGTTATGTAAGAGGAATAATATTGACACGGGGCTCCCAGGCCTCGGTGCATCTCCCCCTCCTTAGGTGATTAAAGGTTTCAGCACTGCCAGGGAGGGGGCTGGCATTGCATAATTTGCAATTGCTTCAAAGCATTTCCCCCTCTTTTAAATCTAAGGGATCCAGTGGATTTATGGCCAGCCTGGGCTTTTTAAGCAGATGGCTGGGTTTGTTACCATTTTTTTTTTTTTGAATGATAATGATAACTCTGCAGGCTGAGAATATTAATGCAAGTAATGGAAAGCACTAACACTTTTTTTCTCTCTGTGGTGTTTTCCCACACTCAAAGGGTGAAATACACAGCACCAAATCTTTGCCTGGCTTAAGGCAAGGTGTCTGCTCTGAGCTGGTGTGATTTTCCATAGGGTGGTGTTAAAGGAAAAATGTCTGGACACTTTTTTACCTTTTCTTTTCTATGGCATCAAGCCACAGTGAGTTTTTTATATTTTCTTTTAGAATTTTTTAAAGTATATGCTCATGACTTATGCTTTGCCTAACTTATACTTCACAAAAAAAATGAGAATGACCTGTAGACAGAGAAAACCATGACCCCTAAGAGAGGATGTGAGCTATATTCAGTTTATATTTTCTAACTGCAGTAACATCTCCCTTTTTTAAGTGTCTTTGTTGAGCTCAACAAAAATCTTTTCTTATTAAAGAATACTTCAATCTGCTATTGTGAAAAAAAAAGCAAGCTCTCACTGTCTCTACTGCTGACTGTTTAAAACACTGAAAATCTGCCTTGCTTGCTATGGGAAAACTGAATTCAAAATTCTGACATGGAAAAGAAGTGTTTCCGAAAGCACAAAAACTAATGGAGTCTGGTGGATTTTCACCTGTGTTCCAGTGTCTAATATGGTTTGAACCCTGCTACAGCTTCCCCTCAGAGAGAACTAAATGTCCCTACCACTCAGCATCTGTTTATTTGCAAAAACTGTATGAAATTCTTGCATTTGAGACCTTTGCAAGCCCTACTTCTTTAGACTAGCAGCCTCAGGACCTGGAGTTCTCTCTTTTTTATTTTCTCTCATTTTTGCCATTCAATCATTACATCTTTTTTCTGCTACCATGCAGGATCAAAAGTAAAATAAAGTGAAAATTTGTATTTATCACATTGGTCTGGTTGCTGGAGCTGTATGAAAACCAGATTTTAGAAACTTGTGAAAAAATTGTGGCAGCTGCCAACACTCTCTGACTTTTGAGGTCCCCAGCCAATTCACTATCTCAGAAAAGAGTAGACCTGCCATGCCACTGTGCTTCTGGAGGGAGATAGAAGAGAAAATGATGTTTAAGGCAGGGATAAATTCTGCAGAAAAAAAAGATGAGGGAATGAGCTAGAGAAGCTAAACCACAACCCAGTTTCAAAGTGTGTCTCCTCTCCATGGGTTCTGTGTTCTCCAGTGCCACTGGACTGCAGCAAGGCCTGTGTGCCCCAAGGGACCTTCAAGGGGCAAAGGTTGCCAAGAGCTTTGTGAGCAGAGGTGGAAGAGGGCATCCGAGCTGGTTTTGAGCTTCTCTGCTGAAATCTAGAAAGTGAATTTGCTGGGAATTCTCTGACAAGACGTTTTCTTTGTTGGAAAGCAATGATTAACAAACAACCTCTGTTTCATCTAAATGAATAAATTCCCTCTGAAATACAGGCAGAATTCCCCTGGATCTGTGCCTTGTCACTACTATGACTGGCCAGAAGCCAGGCAGATCCTGAGGGTCTGCAGCTCCCAAGTCCCTCTGAACTGGGGCTCCCAGAGCTTCCATGGTCCCACCTGCACATCCAAGAGCCCAAGCAGATTTGGGAGTCCTGCAGCTTACAGCATGGGTTAGGGCTCCAAACTTCTTCCCTTCTGCAGGAGAGGCAGTTCATTGACACCAAAGGCTGTGGTGCCCAAAAAATAACTTCCAGTGTTTCCAAAGCATTGGATCAGTGTGAAAAGCTTCTTGTATAATGGGTGTTGGGCTGCTCCTCATTCACACATTGTCCTCCAACAGAGAGAAACTGTCTGGTCAATTTGAGCCATCACACCTTGCTGGGAAAAAAGTCTTTCCTCTGCAGGATGTTCTAGGAACACATCACATCTTCTTTGGGATGAGGAAGATTTGAAGAAGCCAGGCCTTCACTACTGAAGGATGTTGAGGGCAGGTGAACTCAGAGCCAGATCCCTGTGGTAGCAGGGCAGCAATGCTGACAGAATTGTTACTGGGAAAAGCCTGGCAGAGAGCAAGAACACTCTTATGCCAGGTGATCTCCTAGTCTCTATCTTCCCTGAAGCTCTGGGTGTAGCTTGGGAGCAAACATCAATTTAATGGGTTCAGTAAGTAACCTTACAGTACAGTAAGCTTCTTTTTTCCTGAAAGCAGTGAAACTCCCATAGCAGGATCCAAAGGGAATACATCCCCTCATTTTGGAGGAGATGAGCTGTTCAGCAGCTGCAGAGAGCCTCTTTATAAAACTGCTCTCCAGGAAACATATTTTCTGACTGAAGGGATATCTGTAGCACCACCATGAGCTTGGAAAAGGCTGTTAAAGGTGAGGTTTGTCCAAAGATCTGATGTAGGTTTTCATCCATCAGAAAGCCAAAGCTATCCCCTTATATTTGTACTCTTCCCAGTGTTAATCTTCATCTGCTCTTACAAGGTTAAACCATAATTTACAAAATTTGTTCTTCATTGCTGTTAAAATGCTCAACATATTTAAAACACTTTGAATTCCCAAGCTGAAAGGTATTGTGAAAGCAGTGTTCATATTTATGATGAGAATGAAGTTAGAAAGCAATCTTGCCTGTGGAGACATCTGGCAACAAACCCCTCTGAACTGAGTGAAGCCACTCAGTAGTAAGGCTTCTAAGTAGGGAAAGGGACAGGGTGTTCTCAAAGATCCTGGAGCTGGAATTAAAACATGGAGATTGACCTTATGCAAGTCTTGTCTGTATGATCTGCATGTTTCACTTCAGGACCCTTCCTGGACGTTACTACACATACAGCTGAAATGAAACAGTTATCTAATATAACACTGGTTTCAGCTTATAGAGCTAAAAATGAACTCCCTATGGACAGTCCAGAAGTGTTCCAGGGAGGCACTGGCAGCAGCCAGAACATTTCTTTCCTGTTGGAATGGATAATCAGAATCAGTTTTTCCTGCTTCCTCTGGGAGTTACTCCACTCTCTCTCGACACAAATGCTGTAAGGTGACCTAAGCACATATGAACAGACAGCAAAGGAAGTTTGTTGGAGATACAGAGAGTTTTCCCCTACTTTTTCTTTTAAAAGCAGAGAGGAGGAAACATAAGGGAGGAGAAGGGGAGACAAGTCAGATTTGCAGACACAATAACAGTAGTTTGCAGTAACAATGATATGATGCAGAAAATGGTGGGGGTACCCCAATTTGTTTGCTTTAAGGAGTCCAGGGATGACCCAAACTTGTAATAGATATCTTTTAAAGATACTGAATATGGAAAAAATGCAGAGTGGCCAGTGGGAAAGAAAACACAAGGTGTTTAACTGATGTGTGCAGGGAACCGAAACATCTTCACCCTCAAAATTTGGGAGACCTGGCAGATGAAACTGCAAATTTCTTAGAAGATATTTTACTAATTCATCAAGTTAAAGGTAGTGCTGTATGGTTAGAGAATAGAAAATGTAGTACCTGCACTTAAGATGGAAGGAGGAAAATTATAAGCTGATCCCTCTGACTGCTGTAGCATACAGAGCTATCAGAACAATTATTGAAAGAAACAATAATTAAATACAAGGAAGAAATGGAAAAATAAGATAAACAACAAGTGTTGATAAAGGATAAACCATGTCTGACTAACTTCATGGTTTTCTTTGATAAGATAACTGATCTGGACAAAGGAGATGTGATTGATCACATCTGTCTAAATTTCAGTGAAATAATAAAGGTAGAAGGTCATGATGGGGAATTTTTAACAGAGCTTAAGAAATTTGGGATTGTGAAAAAAGTGGAAAAAAATTGAAAGGGAGCAGGCTAGAGGGGAGGTGAGAGATAATAATGTTAAAAAAGATTGAAGGGAAGATGTCAGTTGCCTAAGAAGATGAGGCTAAGATGGCATACAGGGCACACAGAACCAGGGTGTTAAAACCTATTTAAGTTGAAGATCAACTTCAGCACAGAAATGGAAGGGCATGAACTGATCAGTGGTATTGTTATAGTCTACTGAAAATATCTGTTTAGCCCAGGAATTAGAGAAGTTTTCAGGCTTCTGACAGAAAAGCCCAGCTCTGGAGTGGCTGTTCAGGAGCAAATCATCTGTTTCTGGCACATTTGATCATTTCATGGAAGGATTCTCTGTGATAAATGAGGAATGTTCCTGCACAAGTCCTTGCCTTGCCTTCCCTCCTAGGGAGGCTGAAATCCTGAGGAACTTTAGGTCACAGTAGGTCTGGAAACATTCCTTCATGGAGGGGGTGTGTTGGTTCCCTTCTGACACTGCAGCCATGAGTCACATGCACTGTGCCTGCGAGGAGTGACAATCTGGTAAATAGAACCCTGGGACACAGGGAATTTGGGTTTCATTCCTGTCCTATTTCAACTTGTTTGCATGCTCTCAAATAACCCAGTCAGGATCTAAGCAGCTGAAAAAGAATTTCAGTGAACTGAAGGCTCACTTCTGAACCCACTGCCCTCAGTGAGGGGTCACCTAACATAAGGAAGCAGTTAAACCTCCCTTTCTTGTTTGATCTGAAGATACCTGAGATACCCTAAGCTCCTTCTAAATATGCTCCCATCAGAACATCTCAGTGCTCATTTTCCATCTGTGCCCAGTCAGAAATTAAGCGTTTGTCAATGTTCTCCACCAGCTCTCCCAGGGGAGTTTCAGCTAACATGCTGTTGGGAAAGTTTCTCTTTTGCAAGCTGGAGGGAAGGAGAGAAGAGCCCCCAGCATTGCACACCACAGAGGGGTGGCACTCCCTGTTTTGAAACCCTGGGACATCTTCCTTGCAGGAAACTGAAAGAATAACACTGCAGCCTGATTTGGAAGAGCTCTGGCACCTTGGGGCTCTGCCTAGCTGCAAAGGCACTCACCTGGGATGGGGTCTCAGCAAAGGATAAATTCATTTTCCAAGGAAGATTTACACATCTCATTTCATTCTAGTACAGCATTAAAACTATTGTTGAAATCTCACTTTTAAGATTTTAAGAATTTTTTTTGGATTTCCACCAACTTCACCTGAGGTCCCTCAGGAGCTCCTCCCTGCTAAGAGTGAAGGGCATGTAGGAGGGCTGTCCTCTGAGCCAGTGAGGAGAACAGGGGAAGCAGCTTCCTTTGGTCTCCACCCGAGGGGTCAGGGAGGCTGAAGGAAGCAGCTGGTTTAGCTGTGGCTTTTCATTTTTTTCCCCACATTTGAAAGAGTGACTCTGTGATTTCCTCTGAGTCCAGCCAAATGCTGGCTTTGAGTGACAAACCCTGCAAAGAACAGCAAGGTCATGGAATGTTTTTGCAGTTGTCAGCCTTAACCCAGAGCAAAATCAGTGAGGCAGCTGCAGCCCCTTGGCCCTGGGGCTACCCAAACTCCAGCATCCTTTCCTCTTCCAGAGTGGAAGGCTTGCACTGGCTCTCCTGCCTGTGCTGACTGCACAGCCTGTCTGATTTGCCTTGGCATTTCAGGAATCCTGCCATGTCACAGCACATATGGTCCCTGCAAGGCTCCACGGGCAGTGCAGCTCCTCATCTCTCTGTCCTCAGAGTGGATATTCTGTCAGTGCCCACAGCTGCCTCTTCCACTTGTCCTTTGGTCAGTGTCATCATGATGGCCATGGTTACCATTGTGGTTGGTCACAAAATAGTTTGCTGTCCCCCTTAGAGGCTTCCAGTCTCCTCCAGGTGAAGCCAGTGGTTTGGGATTATGAGCTGAGGTTTAATTTTCTTTGTGAAGCTTTGCACAATGTAAACACTTAGTTTTTAGATCACAAGTGGTGATGTGCACAGCAGCTGGCAAAGGCTGCCAGCAGCCCTGTGATGCATGAACCTGCTTCTGAGGACAGCACAGGCAGAATGGGATTCAGCTTGGGTGCTCAGCCAAGAGCAACATACAATGTTTACATTGGTACCAAGCTGGGAAGAAATACCAGGCTTTGTGATATTATGCTTCTCTAATCATTAGGTTTGAATTATGCTTCTCTAATCATTAGGCTACTCTGCAAGCCCTGAATGCATGGGGAATTTCAAAGCAGGCCCTGGAAATAAGCCAAGGGAATGTCCTCTAGATCTTGATTATTAACTGACTGCTCTTCCTAAATACTTAAGCCTAATGGTCATTTAAAATTACTGATTATTCCTGATTGACTATAAGCTTGCCTAGGATGTGATTCAGGACCCCAAGAAAGGCCAGGTAAAACTAACAAAAGCAAATACTTTTTAGTATGAATACTAAACACTGTGGCAAGGCCATCAATGAAGTCCAGGCACTCACTTCAGAGAGAAAATTCAGAGAGAATAACATTATGCTACATAAGTCTGTCCTCCTAGAGTCAGGAATATTAATGAATTCTCTGAGTCAGGATTAAGGAAGGCCACCTGAAACTTCATAAAAAAATTCTCCAAAACATCTTTCTTTACAGATCTTTTGTCTTGGATTCTATTGCTTTTCTTTTCTTTCTTTTTTTTTCTTTTTTCCTTTTCTCATTGATTTATGTCTATCAGGATAAATCACCAGCAAGTGCAGCCTTGGTTTCATCCATCTAGTCTTTGCTGTTCATTACTCCTGGTAAAACCCCAGCTAGGTAGCTGTATCCAGAGCAGAAGAAGCAGGCAGCTGCTGCACACTTTAACCTGTTCTTTGCTAATGATGGCCAACATTTTCAGAGGGGATCAGGATTCTGAGTGCTCTGACATCAATGAAAGTTCTTGCATAGCTGCATGATGATCCCAGAAATTGAGGTCCTTTCCAGGGGCTTCACCAGGGCACCAGAGATTAGAAAATGATTCTGAAAGGCTTTACCCAGGAAGACTTGCAATAAATAATTAATTTGATTTTCACTGAGACCACTTTTTGCTGAGACCACAACATGTATGCTTTTACCTGTTATCTATGAGAGACAAGGAGAAATTGAGAGAAAATACATTTCCCCAGTTCATGAATAATCTCATGAATCTGCTTCTGAGTTTATTTAAGAGTTTGATTATCCAGGTCTATATGAACAGGACATCACAGTGTGTTTCTTCATCCTTATGCAGAGAAATGTGTGCAGCAGAATGGAGGGAGTGTGGAATAAAGGTCCACCCACAGCACTTCTGGATGCAGTCTGAGTTTCAGCACTGTTTTTCTGGAGCACCTTGGGGACCCCCAGTTATCTCTCTGCCTCAGTAACAAAAGACCCCAATTACAACTCAAGAGTCTTTCACTGTGTCAGTGGTTGTGAAGGCTCCTAAATGATGGTGTGCAACGAGCTCAGAGGGCCTGAATGCTGGAGGCAGGGAGAGCATTGGCCATGTGGAACTTATTAAGAAAGTCAGAGGAAGATTCTGTGTTTAGTGTTCATTCGTACCAGCTGAGATGAAGAGGGGCAAGCTGACTGGAGCTGTGCACTGACCCACGAAAGTGCTGTGGCCTCTGAGGAAATGCTGGGAGCCCTGGGATAGCTCGTACCACGGAGGAGACAGCCTGGCTGTGCTCAGATATATTAAGGGATGTTCTGAGGAAGAGCACACATCAAACATTCTCATTAGTAAAATGACAGAAAATGCTGTTATGGCTTGAGGCTGCAGCAGGGAACGTTTAGTATAAATATTAGGAAAAAACCTCATCATTCCAAGAAGAGTTACAGCAATTGGAACAAACTATCAGGGGACACTGTGGAATCTCTTCTAAGCTTCCAGCCATTGCTCTGGGAAGATTAAATAAATCCCAGTCCATGACAGTAGTTGGGGTGGTCTGCATGATCCCCAGCACTCCCTTCAGCCTCAAACAATCCTCTGAATGGGAGGGATGGTTTGTTTGGAGAGCCCGCAGCTTGGATAATGCATTGACTGCTCTTTCAATTACACATGGCTCTCCAGGGCAGGGCCCGTGGCTCTCTCTGCCTTTGGAATGCACCCAGAACATATTAGGCAGCACCACAACATAACTAATAACAACCCACTGTCCCCATCTCAGCAGTGGAGCAGCCGCTCTCTTCAGCTCCCCTCCTGTGCTGTGAGCTGCACGGCCAGACAGTAGCCCACTCCCACTGAGCAGTCACTTAAGAGCCAGCCCAAGGGCAAAATCCCATGGCCACAGCACATGACACACAGAGTTGGTGTCAGTACAGCTCTGGCAACTCTCCACCCTCTTCCCCTTCTATCTTCTGAGGCAGGTAGGAGCTCCATGGACAGGACTGGCACTATCCTTGAGTACCTGACCTGGGAGGAATGCTGTCCTGCCTGGCAGAGGCTGTGCTGGAGATGGAATGGTCAGGGATTAGACTGGCACAAACTCTCTCACCTGGCCTGCAGCAGGTGGTAGGATGGGGGTGCAGCTGCTGTGGGTGGGAGCAGTGGTTAGTGGAGCAGACAGGCCTAGGAGAGGCCATGTGATGCCTTTAGCATAATGCTAATTATTGCTGCAGAGCTATTGGAGGTATTGCTGTCACTGTAATGCTGCCACCTGCTCTACAAGAGCTGTCCTCTGCAGCAGGCTGAATTGTACTGAATAAATTTGAGTTCCCCCTGCTAAAGCACCTCCCTTCCTGCCAGACTGCGGGGTTTTGGAAAGAGGCAGAATAGCATCTGAAGCCAGAGCTTCTCTCATTCACACCAAGCAGAGCAGAGCAGCCAGCTGAGAACCTGGGAGGGTGCCAAGGGAGAGCATCCCCGGGGTTCCCAGCTCTCTCCTGCAGTTGCTGCACAGATGGGAAGGTGGGTTTTGCAGAACTGCGAAGCCCCTTCGGCCCCATCAGCTTGGATTGATGTTCTCTTTGTTCTGCTCTGTGAAGGGGCTGTTTTTCCTGCAGTAAACAGTCCCCCAGCAGGCTGCTACCCTCTCCATGCTACAAAGGAAGTAAGCCTGGGAGCTGATTTGGCAGAGGAGGAAAGGAAGACTGAGAAGACACAGACACCTCCAGTGACTGCCAACTGTACCTCTTTGGGTATAGGTCCTAGAAGTACTAATATGCAACATCTCCTGTTCATTTTTCAGTCATTTGCTGTAACATTTGGGCAGAAAACAATCATTTCAGTTGAGAGACATGCAGAAATCCCTCTCCAGTTACCAGGTTTTATCAGGTGTTCAGGATGCCACATCTGCCTAGCTGTATTGCTCCAGCATGTGTTCCCAAACTGGAAGCAGAGCAGAGAACTCTGCAGTTTTTTGGCACTACACTCCTGCTGCAGAGTGTCTGCAGATTTATAGAGCTATAGCAATAGTGTTGGCCACAGAACAATACTGGCTACAGGACACACAATACCTAAATAAGAACAGCTTCAAGCCAGAGAGAACATTCCCAGGGATGTCAGTAGAATCCAATTTCTTGGAGGGTGTAGAATGACTTACAGCTTCTGAATCGGGTGCCAGCAGATAATTCTTAAAAACATAGACTTACAAAGCCCTGTGCATAGGTTTGCATGGTCCCCCCTGCAGGGATGGATAACTGGGGACAATGGCTTTATGTTCAAAATGGAGATGACATTCCAGAGGACAAGGTCCAGAGACATTAACTGATTTTCTCAGTGGTACCAGAATGATACTTTAAGTTCAGTGAAGAGCATAGCAGAGCTTCATCCCCAACACTGTGCTTAGACCATAGGCCTGAGTTTCTTCCTGATTATTCCCTAGCTTATACCTCGTAGGCTCTCTTGCCTACCTTAATGAAACTACAAGGCAGGAGCCACTTGTGATGACAGGCAACATCTGTTTGATTTGTCAATAACAGACAGGTGATAGTACTAATTAGAAAAAGACAAAGAACCACGATTTAATTCTGAATTAGAGTTCACAACTGATTCAGGTTTAAAGCCAGGGTTTCCAAGAGAAGAAATATTTTTCGCTTCTTCACCAGAAGTTCCTCCACCAAGCTGGAAATAGTACACAGGCTCCTTCTGGTTTCAACTGTAGTTGTAAACCAGAAAGCCCCACAGCTGGGGATGAAGAGTCCTCAGAGGATTTGTGAGGAAAGGCTAGAGCACACCTGCCCAGCCCAGCACAGAGGCACCTTGGCAGCCTCGTTACCTTTATGAGGTGCAGATTCCAGAGCCCTGCTTCTATTTCCTCTCTCAAGGCTGAGAGTTTTTCATTTGGAGGCTTGGCTTGACATCAGGCACACCACTAAATGAGGAGAGGTGGCTGTGTTGTGAAGGGTGAGCAATATTGAGAATTAACTATGGTTTTTTAATCATTATTAAAGTTATCTCATGGCTGGTAGCTGACTATTTGTTAATAGTAAGTACAAAAGATTAATTGCCAAGAAACTGGGGGGTGGGTGGTGGTCATGGTGAGGCCTCCAAAAGTTGTTTCTTGCTATTGCACCCTACAGCAGTTTTATCTATAAGTATCAGAGGTGTTGTGGTTCACTCTCCAGGTTTGAATTCATTGCTGTTTTCTAGGTGATATGAATGTGAGACCACAGTATTGGTGCACATTGCTTTAATGCTAAGTGACCCCAGCCTTTACAGCTTTCAGATATTAAAAAAGCCTTTCTGTTGAAATCCCTGAAAAAAAAAAAAGGACCAAGCTGTGTTTTGTGGCAAACTGTAAAGAAGGAATGGATTTATGCTGCTGAAGAAGCAGGTTTTGATAGGATTTTAAGGCAGTGAAGTCCTGGGACAGGTGGTTTAGGAGTGTACAGAGCCTTCAGAACTGCAAAATTCTAAGGTCAATTGGAGAAATGCTGACAAGGCATGACAAAGGTAGAGCTAATCCTGTGGCATGGAAATAGGATGAGCTGAGGTTTGGGATTGGGGTAGGTTTTTTATTGCTTTTGGAGCTGGAACATAAAATTGAGCTTTTCAAAAGTGCTTTTTTCTTTTTATTTATGTCACTTTTCATGGAAACCTATCTGTAGTTTACTTTTGATGTCACTGGGAGCAGAGTTAAACCAATTTTGCAAGTCTCAGACTTACTAGTCACTTCAAATGGCCACTGTCATGGTGAAGCTTTTGGCCTGGGGTAAATTTGTTCCCCCTAGAATGACTGAGTACTGCCCTGAACAGCAGATTAGTTTGTTTTCTTCTCTTCTTCCCTTTCTATTCTTTTTGTGGTTCTGAAGGATGCTTTGTGACAGAAGTTAAAGTCCATCTCTTGCTTATTAATATTCCCATACTACTCAGTAACACGTTTGTGTTGCTACAGTGCTGCCTGACAGCTTACACTTGCAGTATGTTGAGCCAAATGTGTACAAGTCCTGTCTGGCTCTATTCCTTCCTTATGGCCTGATTCAGAGGGAGGTTAGCTTGGCAAGGGGAGGAGGAGAGAGGAATAATTATGCCCAGACAATATTTTTGGCAAGAGGCTTCTGTCTTCCTCCCATAAAAATGACATAAAATGTTTGTAAGTGAGCAGGAGCAAGTTTGTTGGTTTTTTTTGTTTTTTTTTTTTTAATATTCAGGCATCTTCCTTTCTCTGGATCCTTTTCTGCAGCTGGGATTAAGCTGAGTGTGTTTTTCTGCTTCTCATCAGGAGCACCAAAGTGAAGACTGGCGTTTCCAAAATTAGGTGGGTGTTTTTGAGAGGCAGGACGCTGGCTGCAAAAAACCTGACAGAGCACGGCCAGCTGACTCAGATTTTCACCTTATGTCAGGCAGAATAGAAATAGCTGAAGTATCTGGACATTTTTCAGAAATGTCAACCTTTTGAGTGACAGCTTGGAGCTGAACTGCATATGGGGAGCTGGGGGGGAGGAAAGTCAGAGCACTGCTGAGTACAGGAGGGAAAACAAAGCAGAAAGAATCGATTTGGATGGTGCAAGAGGCGAGCTGGGAGTGGGAGCAGAGGTGCAAATGAACTTTCCTCTTCACCCTTGCTGCTGATGGACCTGCCCACCAGTGTGAAACTCATCTGAGACTCTCCCCCAGTTCTCTGGGTACCCAGGGCTGGGAAGATGGCTCAGGGCCATCTGATCTAATTCTGGAACAGTTCTCAGGTTTTCTCTCCTTGGCTTCCCAAGTCTGTCAGGGGAGGCACACAGACATATATTAACCCTGGGACAAGTGCTGCTTGCCAGTCCCAGCTGTGCTTCTCGAGCAGAAATCTCCAGACTGCTGAGCCTGGCAGCTGAGGAAATACTGGTCTGACAACACGACCCCACCTCCGGGTGCCGGGCCAGGCGAGAAATGGAAACATCACTGCAGCTGGGGCTGTGCCTTACACTGATCTGTTTGTTTGGCTCTCCTGACTCCTGGGCAGCGCCTTCTGGGTTAGCTGCTGGTTCTGATGAGCCCTAAAGAGGGAGAAAGACCTTGAGGTGAGGGCTGACTTCCTTCCAAGCTGACCTGTCTATTCCAAGAAATGGAAATGTTCCGTGCTGTAAAAAGCAACTGGCTCTCACCTTGTTTACAGGATCTCTTGTGTAATTCCACATGCTCTTTTACAGGGGTTTTACAGGACATAAATAAAAAACAGGTAACAGGCTTTCATCTCCCATCTCTCTTAGCTGTTCCTGTATCCACCCACATGGGGAATACCTGTTGTGTATAGCAGACAAGAGAGGAGAAATAAAGGGAATAGTGCAGAATTAGAAGTGGTTTGAAGGGAGAGGTTATGAGGCAATTTTTTTTTTTACATATTTCAATCTTAATTTGCACTCTGAGAGTGGGTCTTACTATCCAGCATGCAGATGAAGTATCACAGTCCTCCTCAACACAAACATATCATAAGTTTGTATAATAAAGGGCAAGTGTGGAAGGAGGGGGGAAAGAAGAAAATGCATAGAAATGAGAAGAGGGAAAAGGGCTGAGTGTAAACAAGTTAATGAAAGGGGAAAAAAAGGAGATTAAGAGAATTTCTAACTTAAGATGTTGCATTTTCAGTTCTCCACTTTCTACTTGAATTTTGCTGGGGAAAAAACTGCTGCTGAAACTTGTGATCTAAAAGGCATTTTATCACTGCCAAGTAAATGCAGATTTATTTTTCGTTATATTTGCTAATATCAACATTAAAATGATGCCATTACCCAGCCTGAAAGAATTTCCCATGCCAGGCTGATATTCAAGGGATTAGAAGCCATTTAACACACTGTTGATAGAAGAGATTCCTGCCAGAGTTGAAGGTGACCGGTCTGTTTTTGTAGGTGCTGGCAGGTGGGCCTGACATCTCTCCTGAACAACAACCAGTTCCTTCCTTGTATAAAGCAGAAGAGAAGACTGCCTGCCTTAGAAGCTATAGCTGGCTGGAAACTGGAGAGGTGTGTTTATCTTTGGCTGCAAAATCCTTTTGGCCATTGCACGGGCAGCCCATGGATTAGAGAGCTCCTTGTTCTGGATGCCTGGATGACTGCGAGTACCTAGAGCCTTCCATGTTCTGTCACCAGCTCAGAATTTGCATGGGATGGGATAGGAGGAATTATAGGTCAGCACTCTGACAGCTGTTTAATGGCCTGGGGAAATAGAAATGTTGGGTACAGTCCAGTTTCCAAAGGGTCATATGTCAGCCCTGCAGATCCTGCCATCCCAAGTGACTCTAACTGCACCCTTTTTGGCAGCCTCAGCAGAATGGACAGGGATAGGGGAAACCTTGAAGGTTAAAGTTGAGGTGTGCTGGCAGGATGGCATGGCAGAAGGTTAGAGTTGCTTCCTTTGCTGTAGTTATTTCTGTAGAAAGGAGTGTTCAGGCCCCTGGTGTTGCTGCTCTGGGAGTGTCACATTTGCTGGACCATGAGGTGTAGGCAGGTGTTTTGGTTGATGTCTTCTGTACCTGCTTTCTGGGGAGTGAAACAAATCAAATAGCTGGACCAAAGTCAGTGTAATGCTTAGGTGTCCAGACATAGGTGGGACTACTTGCTTTTATTTTGGGGGGCAGTGGAGTGGTGGCCCCCAGTTACAGGTGTAAAGCAGAGTTTGCTTTACAGCCCTTTAAATGCCCAGGTTGGTTTGTTCAGGTGTGTGGTGGTGAAAGGGGGAGACTCCCCACGGGCTCCATAGCTCATCCATTCCCACCATGTCCTAAGCTTCAGAGGCATTCCTTCTCCTGCAGAGAGCAGTGCAATGCAGATTTAGTGCAGCTACACACTTCACCTGCACAGGGAGCTTCCAGGACTTCTGAGCAGGTGGGAAGAGACAACATGGACCACTAATTAAATTTAAAATGTCCTGATAACTGGATGGAGCAGATGATGCTTATGGTCTGTTTAAACCTTTGATCCAGGCATTTCTGCTACAGAGAACTGCAGAGCTGAAAGGTTGGGAAGTTGTTGGTTTGATCATTGCAATTTTATAAGAGGAAAGATGATGGATGACAAAACCTTGGGAGTATTTGCTGCGTGCAGGATGTGATTGTTTTCATAATGCAAATAGAGGCTTTCAAATGGGCAGTGTGTGAAAGATATTTGTTTCTTGGTTTTATTTGCATGAAACTCATGAGAAGAGACCATACTGCTTTGTCTTTCATTGGGATGATGTTTATTTTCCCAAATGATGCCATGGATGCAATAATTATCTGGGAATGCCTGTACTGTGAGATGCTTGGATTTCAATCATAATCAGTTGGATTCACACACAGCTTTATTCTAGAAGTCCTTAGGCTTCAAATTTGTAGCAGTTATCTGCTATTTTGTACATGTATGTGTAGTCATATGCTTAAACAATGAGGTTTGGTTTTGTTTGGTAGGAGTTGGTTGGTTGATTGGTTTGTGGGAGTTTTGGGGGTGCAAGAGGACAGGTAGTCTTCCAGGGAACAGGAAAGTCTCTGTTCAATTCTTCCATTCTTTGTTTTCAGGTTGTTGTTTACAAACTGTTTCTGCTGAAAGGAGCCATTACTTTAAAAAGTGTAAATGTTTTGCTTCAGTGTTTTCAGAATATAATATTACAGAAATGATGAAACAGCTTGACATTTTTGAAATTCAGTGATGAGTTGGTCTAAATTTAGAATGAAGAACAAACAGCCTCTCCTTTCTGCTATCCATTCCCATTTCCACCAAAATCCTCCTCCCCAGAAAAAAATCCAGCAAGATTTTAATATGGTTAAATAACCTGAAGAGAGAACTTTTGGAGGTATTGGAGATATTTTTCACTTTAAAAAGCCATTAAACAATTGATACTTTTTAATAACATGTTTTGAGTCAATGGCAAATGGCATTTCCTTCATTTCTTAGTTTTGTGCTGGACTAAAGACTTGGCTATTTGCCCAGCTGTGGTCATTGTCAGGTGGAAGTGAAACATTTCAGTAAAAGGTTTTCAAAACAAGGCAAACTTGAATACTGTGCAATTCTACTACTGTGAGGGGTACCATTAAACCTGAGCAAATTTTGTACTTTTGGGCAGATGGGGGCAAGATCTTCTAGACTTGGGAGAGGAGCTTAAATGGGACTATTTACAAGAGACATCAAATTTGGCATTTCATATCAGTTCATTGCCTTTAGAGACATGTAGAAGGTTAGTTAGGCCTCAAATACCTTGTTTTCCTATTTGTTGGCTGGAATAAAAGTGCCACACTGAAAAACTGTGAGCCCTAAAGTAAATACCTGAAGCTCCTATGCAAACCACACTTAACATGACTTATTTTGAACTTCCAAGGTCTAATAATATTTTTAACTCTCATCAAAAATATAATCCACTTTCTTTTTATTTTAAGATTAAATACTTATGAGCAGCCCTTCAGTAACAAACCTCTATGTGCAGCAAATATTAGTCAACTAAACACTCTGCTTTAGAATAGCTCCACAATAAAAAGCCAGTTCATCTGAAAAGTGTCATCTCAGTCATGAAGTGCAAACACCTTAGGAAGGAGGCAAATATATTGTTGATTTTGGCCATAGTGTGACTATTAGTAGTAGTATACCTTTTAAAATAATCACAGTATGTTTTGGTGCTTGAGGGGGTGCAGGGAAAGCCCACTGAAACACAGTCCTTCAGTGGTTTCTTATTTTCCAGTCATCTCTGTACTCCTTTGAGGATTGCCCAGCTCTTTAAATGCTCTGTCATGGTGCTCTATTACTTCTTCCTCTATCATGTTATTTCCAGTGCCCTTGTGACCTGCCATAGAGCTCCAAATCCAGTACACTTAACGTGAGTCCCCTCAGAGTCACACTGTGCACAGGGCAGAGGGATGTGATGGATGTGCTGCCCTGAAACAAAATCTACCCACGCCCAGACTGCAAATATGGAACAGTGTGGTCATGCCTCAAAATAATGGTCATAATTATTTGTGTTGGAAATTTCCCACACCATACAATTCTCTTCCTCACCATAATAAACATCTTGAACCTCACTTTGGGGTTTTATTTTATCATGTCAACAGTTCTGAATCATAAAAGTGAGGAGGTGCCAAAATCTTACACAGCAGAAGATCCTAATGTTCCCATCTAATGTGACACTTAGGCTCTAAATGCTGAGCTTGTGGTGGTTTGCCTCACGTAAAGAATTGTTTTTCACTAAATGGGGACCGGAGGAGAAGGCTGTGCTGTCTGTCACTGACAAAATGCTGTCAGATGCCTCCTGGCTCTTGGTGCAAGTTGACATCAAAACAGTAAATATTCCAATGAGAGGGAGACATGAGCACAGAGAAAAGAATGAAAGGGGCAGGAGTGAAGGTCCTCCAGGTTTGGAGAAGGCTTTTTTTATTTGGCATGGAATACAGGCAGTGCCTGATAGCAAAATTTTTGACAGAAGCAGTAGGGAGGTGTCCTGTTGTGGTGCTGCCACACCAGGTGGCTGTGCTGGAGGACTGCATCCAGGTTGTTATACCGTCACCTCCTTCCTTGCCAGTGTGCTCCACCATGGAGCTGAGATTGAAATGGCTATTCTAGAGGGAATTCAGCAGCAGCTGCTGAGACTTCCAGCCTTGGGGAGCCCAGAATCACAGCTGTGGTGAGGCAGGGCCAGTTCCCCAGCTGGGCTGGTGGGTAGATGCAGTCCCCTGGGTTCTGCTGAGAGAGCCACAGTCGTGTTCCTTGCAGGTAACTCACTCTAGCTGCTCTACTTGGTGCCCTCTGGGGTGCTGGTGGATTCTGGCAGAATCATCTCAAGACTTGGCATCCATTTTTTAAGAAAAGAAATTTTGAAAGGATTATTCTAACATTAACAAAAGCAAGGAGAAATGTCAGTGATGGGGAAAATATCTGCTCCCAGGTCAAGATGTGCTGGTCTTCCAGGAAGAGTTTCTGGATGGATCCAGGGGAGCCCCTTGTGCTGATCCATGACTCAGGGAGGGTGTTTGTGGAGGAAAGGGCAAGGGGGAGGCCGTGGCTCTGAAACGGTGCCAGCTCGCCGGTATTTTCAGCTCTTGCTGATGAGGCTGTGATCTCTGTTGGAGCCACGTGTGGGTCTCTCTCCTCCCTCCTGCCTGCACAACAGGAAAATTCCTGCAGCAGAGTCCCGGGGATGGAGAGCCATGGCAGTGGGAGCAGCTTCCTGCAGCTGGCTCCAGCTCCACGCGGGAGGAGCTGGGGTGTCACTGCAGCCACCGCCAACAGATTGATGGTGAGGACTAAGCTCAGCTCTCAGGAAAAGATGCCCTTTTCCTTTCTGAGTGTTCTTTTTTTAACCTGGCTGCAGTGGGACTGGACCGACCGACATCCCGAGGGTGCAGCTCCGCTTCCTGCGCCGTGACGCGGCTGCCTGGCCACGTGTGTCTCATGGGCCATCAAAACCAGTCTGTGCAGACTGCCTGGGCTGGTGGCCGGTCCCACCTGCAGTCACAGGGCACACAGGCCCTGCAGGGTAGAGATGGCTTCTGTGTTTCCAGGCTAAATTATAACCACGTTACAGACCACGCACTTCTCACTGAAATCAAGTCCAGTCTGAGTCTTTAAGCTGGAAGAGAATGAATAGCCCACATCTTTGGGGAGTGTGGGCCAGCCAATGGCTTAAAAACCAAAGCAATAAAAGAACCACAACCCAAAACATAGCCAAAGAACTCTAAACCAACTCTGCTTTGTGTCCAGAGACTGAAACATAATTTGAAGTGACTTGCTCAAAATCCCTTAGTGGTGTGGGCAGCTAAAGCCATTGGGTATTGTGTTTACTTGTCTATAGAACACGTTTCTGTTGTGTCCTGGCACCGTGTGCTGCTGCTTGTTTAAACATGCCTGGGAGGAGAGCCAGTATGAAAACACTCTTTGAATAAATAAATGTAGTTGTAAAATTGAACAAACACTCCAGATAGGAACAGTTCAGGATTTTCAGGATCAAGATGTGATTTGGGGATTTTTTTGTTTGTTTGGGGTGGGGTTTTTTGGTGAACTGGGGACCTCTTTACCTTCCATGGTGATCAGGAAAATATGCCTAACCATGGATGGAAACAAGCTGAGGGAAAATCCAGACTGAAGAACACATTTAGTGTCTTGGACTTGTTTTTATTAGATTCAGTGCTACTGCTTGATAAATTAGTTAACTAGCAGAAGTGTTACTACATTCTTTTTTTTTTTTTTAAGTCGTTTTCAAATTCTTAATATAAATTTTCAAAGCTTCTGAGGAAAGATTAAGTTAAAGATATTATTTTGGTAAAAGCAGTTTGCACTCTTTGAAAATAAACTATTTTAAAACGGACTAATTTTTAGAGCATCCTGGAGTAAATTAATCTTGTGCTGTTTTTACTGAAATTACATTATTGAGTACTCTTATCTATATATTTATATACCATCTCTACACATTGACAGCAATTCTGATGTAAACTACTAATGTACGGTGAAGCTTCTTTCAAAAATTTCACGAATTTTTCAGGATGAGACTTCAAACCACTGAAATATGGGTAACTTCATGTTTTACCAATTCTAAATTAGGGGGATTGTGAAAAGGATTTTGAATCCGTGAAGCCTTCCACAGTGAAAAGGGTCACTTGTTAGACAAATCTGAAATTTTTTCTTTGTGGGCTTTTCTTTTTTATTCCTCTTTAGAATCTGTTCTGATCTTTGCACTTGCTGTGGTACTTTCAGGTAACTGTGTTTGAAGCACTAAGGTTGTTTTTTGTTGAATTCATATTTTCCCCATACTGAGCTTTGGATGTAAAAAAAAATAGGAATGCAAAGTAGAGGAAAATCAGGAGTAGTGTGAAGTCTCTGCAAACAACTGCTATGTATAACACAGAGCTAGCCAAGTCCAAAAACTAGCGCAAGACTTAGAGCTGGATCACAAGGTTTTGGAGCTGCAAAATTCCTTCCAGTTTTCTCCTGCTGCACCCACAGGAAGGGGTTGAGTGTTGCATGTTGTCACAACCACATGAGGAGAGCACAGGCCAGGTCTTTATGTGCAACATGAAGAAATAACAATCTGGGAAAAGAAACAAGGAATAAGTGAAGAAAAGTATTACCTATATCACTGGTAGTGAATGGTCATCAAAATGCAAAGTCCAGCCAGGCAGCTTGATTTCCCCACAGCCAAGCATTCTCCTTTGCATTTTGCATAAATAAAGAAAAAATGCAAATTCCCTGCCCATAAAGAGCACCTTATTCTAAGAATGAGAACACCTTGGTCATCTGACAGTAGGAGCTGGAAGGTGTCCAACCCAATTGGTGCCTCTCCTGTGGAGTGTAGCACTGCTACAATACAGCGTGTTTTGGAAATAATTCTTGATTAACAGTGTTTGGTGGAGTGGAAGCAAAAATAATTAGAAAATATTTTAAAGATCCCTCTGAATATAATCCACGGGCAATGACTTTTAACAACCTGTCAGCTTCAACCATCTCATAGATGACTCAGACAAGGGTAAGTTCAAGGGTAGTGATATCAGTGCAGCATCTGGTTCTGCTGTTAGAACGAGGAGGAGCTTGCTCTGTCTTTAAACAAGCATGTGCTTTTCCCTGGGAGCTGTAACTTGTCTCTTCAGCTTCTTTTAAATGAGCACAAAGAAACATTTAGCATGAGATCCTCAGGTGGTGAAAATAAAATGTCTGTGCTGATTCATCTCAGCTACACATGCAGCCTAGCCCATGGTTTGGGCTTTGCAGAAGCACTGTCATGACTCTGGTGGCATTTCTGTGCACACAGGTTTAGGCACTTGTGGACAGCTCTACATGTGTGTGTGTGTGTACAGCTCTGAAGTCTGAAGCCATATTTTGGAAAAAGTAAAGGTTTTATCCCAGAGCAATCATAAAGAGTGGGCAAAGCTGGTCTGTGTATTCTGGGAGAAGGAGGGGAGGCCAAGGAAACATCCATACTCATGAGGGTCCTCAGCCATAAGATTTGGATGTAATTTCATCTTTCTGTACCCTGACTGCTTCTAGGAGCAACTGATGACTCTTATGTAGCTGGAGTGTAGAAGGCTCTTACTATAACTTGAAGTGCTGTGAAGCCTCATACTATGCCTCAAAAGTATGCTTTCCTCTGACACTGTTTGTATAGGCTGAGTAGCTTTGGTTGATCCTGATTTGGTGAGTGTTGGCTTTTTCTGCTTCTTTCCCCTTCTAAAAGATTCTGTGGGTGCAACTGTTAACAAACTGGTTGGGAGGGCCTGTGTGAGTGGGTGCTGCTCACTGGTGCCTTTCAACACAAGTGTGAGTGTGCACAAGGGGACATGCTCTTGTCATGAAACACTGACAGGAGACATGGTGAGGCTGCCTGGGAAGCAGCTACCAGAGATATGGTGGTTGTACCACCAATGCCCAGTATGAGGTCCTGGGAGATGCTGAGCTCTACAGGGTTTCTGCCTTGCATGCAATTTCCATTTTCACTTGGTTTTATTTATACATCCCATTTCACGGTAGCTGCCACATAATAAAGGTTTAGTCTCCTCTGCTATTCCTTGGTATTTGAAGTAATTTGATGCCTGCTCATATTTTTATTTATTCCATTGATTACTGCTTCTCAGAGTTGTGTGGACTGGAGTATCTGCCTAAATCCACCAAGTTATACTTGATCCTGTGGGCATCCTGGTTTATTGTGTATAAGGTTGCATATGGTTGATGTATGGATTGTGTATTGTTTGGTCTACAGAACAAACACTATGCAATTATGGAAATAGATTAGTTCATCTGCCTTTTCTCCTTGCAAGGCTGTAATATTGTGGCAGTTCTTCTTTCTCATGCAACAACTCTGTAGTCTCTAATTACTGCCTGGTCAGAGAGGGCTTTAAACACAGAAATCTGCTCTTCAAACTAGCTTTTAGCAGCCTGGAGCATAGGATTACTTTCAAATATGCAGGACTGTAAACAGTTACATGGTTATATATGTGCTTTTTATGCCTACGCTGTGAGGAAGGGCTGGGAGGGAACTGCCAGCTGCTGATTCTGTAAATGGTCCCAAGCACACCTAGGACGCTCCTGTTATTAGTATCTGGCTCAAAATTAGATGTCTTCACACAGTGACCTATGACTTGTATGCCCTGCCATATTTTTACCTTCAGAGACAAATATAAGAAGCTGTGTCTAAAGGTTTCCAAGAGGACTTAGTCACTGGAGTGCTTGAATGGAGCCCTGCTGACATTTGTTCTGCTTTTTTTTCCAAGGCAGAAGACATGTTACCTTCAGCCAAGCAAGCCTCTGGCTTATTCTCCACCTGTTTCGTTCCCATGTAAAGTAACTAACCACTTCAATAACCCTGGCAAAGCAGCCTGAGGGGAGCTAGGTTACTGAGAAAATGCCCCCTAAAGTTCCTCTCCATTTCTGGATCCTGCAGGTACAAACACAAAGAATCTGTTAGAAGATGTGCAGGTTGGTGACTGACTCTTCTCTGGTAATATCCAGATTAACTTCCATGCTCTGATCTCACTCTCAAGAAAATTAGAGACTCATTTCTCACCCTCACAGCGATCTCCTGCTTGTCCTGTTCTTCCTCTGCCTGTTGCCAGTTTAGGCTGTAAGCATTTGAGGCACAGTTTGTCCACATGATGTGTTTGTGTAACACCCTGGCCTGTGGTTACATGTCCACATCTGTGCCCAATCTGCAGAGGATATTGGTCTGTTATAGCTCCCAGCTGCTGGCCTGGCTTCCCACCTCAAGCTGCAGAGAATCCTGATTTTATTGCTCTGCTGGTCCCTGTTTCAACCCAGGTACTTGCCAAGATGGCATCTGCCATATTTGTACAGAGCAGGACAAAACTGGCCCTGATAACTGCAAGAAATGTTATGGCAATTAGAATGAGAAGAAAAGCAGAAAGTGAGAGTCCAGCCTGGGAGGCCTGACCTTGCCATAAGTCACTGGTGGGAGTGTGCATCACCTGCTCTGCCAAGTGGTAGTTTCCCAGCTCCCTCCACTACTCTTCTTCTTCCCTTATCAGTGTTAGCTGCACTTATAGGAATTCCCTCCCCTTGCCTCTGATGCTTTCAGACATCAGCTCATCCCCAGCCCCTTCTGATGGGCAGCTCCTTTTATGTTTGCTCCCTCAGCCTTACCATTTCAACAGAGCAGAATGCCGGTGTTGGTTTTCTCACTGGGAGTGACTCAGAAAGGGGATTTGTGTGTGGCTGGGTGCCAGGGAAGAAAACACACTGTCAAAGTACATTAGTGCAGTGCCAAGCCCTTTCTGGGCACAGTAACTTTCCTCTCAAGGCTGCTGCGTGCCAGGAGGGGCAGACACACTGAACAGGAGAGAAGAAGAAAAATGGGAGCAGCTCATGCTAAAAACTGACCTGGCAAACTTGGATAACTACCTGCCCTGCTTCTGGCACTTAGAAGGTGCTTCTCTAGAAAATAAATAAAGGTCTTTGGTGTTGTCTGATGATTGTTCATGTTCCACCTGGTAAAGGCTGTGCCTGCAGATTTCATAAAAAATACCTTTATTATCTTGTACATGTACACTTGTGTAGCATCCTGGAATTGCTTTAGGTGGAAGATAGGTTAAATTACCCAGATGAGAAAATAATATTTTATGACAGTGAAAGGCTGTTTCTCTGAGTTCAGTTTTGTGGCCCTGTCACACAGCGTTTGAGACTCCTGAGTGGGTGGATAGGAATAGGAGGAAGGGAATGAGGCTGGAAGCAAAGTGATCTGCAGGACAACAGAAGCATGGGAATTTACCTGGTTTGTGACAGGTTTTTACCCTCCCTGTGTGCAAGTTCCACATTCAGAACCAGCTGCTGGGATGTTAATTATGTTCTAGTGTTGTGTAATGTGGTGTAGCTTCTTACTGGCAGATGTGTATTTAAAGAGCAAGGTAATTCATCCTGGAACCACCTGTTTCCATTATATGGACACCTGGTCTGACCTGCTGGAGGACCTGAGGTCAGTGATTTATGGGAAGCATAGCTGAGTTTAATACTGTATGTATTCTTTGGGGTTAGTCCATTCAAATTCAGGTCTTGGGTGTTTGGCACTCAAGGCCAAATTCAGCTACACTTGCAAACACTGTTGAGTGCCTTCCTTTCTCAGGCAAGGGTGTGTTCTGTGTGTGTGTGACATGGCTGAGCCTCCCACCTGCACAAAATACACAGCAGGGACATCACTGACAGCCTCCAGTGAACAGTCATCAGGAAAAGGACATGTTTCTGGAATGGGACTAACTTGTACTTCCAAAGGTGGTGTATTTTGTTTGTGGTGTTAACAAATGTGAGGAAGACAAGGCCAGGAAAGAGAAGATGATATTTTTCACTGAGCCCTGCTGGGAAAGAGACAGGGAGAAAGATGGGGCTGTTCATCAGTGCATTATGGCTCAGAGGCAGCAGAAGTGAAGCTCTATGCTCCAACTTGGGCTTTTTCTCACCTGCACCATGGAGACATATAACCTTGAACCAGTTGATGAACCTGAGCTTGCACATCTTCAGAAAACCATATTCTAACATTTGCCAGCTTCAGGAATGAAGGAGCTGAATTATGTTTTCAAAGTTCTTAAAAATCCTCAGGAGGGAAACTGCCATGAACATTCCTAAATAGAGAGTACTTTGGTAGGGGAGTGTGTGTGAAATGGCTTTGCTTAGACTTAGAGCAAACATAATGCCAGGTAGTCTGTTTTGTCCAGCAAATAGAGGAGTGGGAAAAGAAAGCAATTTTAGTACCAATGGATCTTAGTGGTGTAGACTGTGAACTACCAATGGTGACCATGAAGGTGACTGAGAGAGCTGAAGAGAGGGATGACTTCACTTGACTACAAAGTGTTCAGGACCCTTCTGCAAAAATAGAAGGGATGGGGTGTGTGCCAGCTTGGAGGAGATGTCTTCTGGGGGAGACAAGGGATGCTCCACACTAAGCCAGCAGGCTGGGGGCAAGAGTGGGACTGACAGGACAAAAGGAGCCGAGCATAAGCACTGCAGATTCTTATAGATCAAGAGAAGCATAATAATTGCAAATAGCAGATTCTCAGTTGCTTCACACAGCTGTGAATACTTGTCTCTGAAACCAGCCATGAGATGAAAGTGTGTGAGAAACAACAGTTTTCCAAAACTGTTCTCCAACTCATGCAGAGAGGAAATGCAGTGTGTTTTAGAAGCTGGCTGAAGGAAATGTTCTTAACTTTTTCCTGCCTTTTTCCCTAGTGGCTTCTTTCCTTAACATCCCAGTCTTTTAAGAAAAACTCATGTTCTAATGTAAAAAAATATAGTTGCTCTCTATTTTTAGAAATTCCATAAACAAGTCTAATAACCAGGGAATTGTGGTGATCAGGAAGCTCAAATTGGCTTTGGATATCAAGCAGAAATAGATGTGGACTTAACCAATGAAAGATCCTATAAAGTGTGTTTCTTTTCCTTTTTTCTCTTTTCCTGGAACTATTACGACTTCAGGAGTTTGGGATCATGTATAAATAAACCTGGCCAGCAGACTTGGCCAGAGGTTTGGAAAGATCATTTCTTGCACTTTTTAAAAATAATGACTAAAATTAAGAAGTTTGACTGATATCTGTAAAACATTAACGGGTGAAATTTTTTATTATGTTGAAGCTTCCCAAATACAAAGCTAGGGTTCAGTAGTCATTGGCAAAACAAGTTCCACTCTGAGGAGAAAAAAAGAAAGCATTAAAAAATAATCCTTGAGGGATAAACAATTGGAACAAGAGTAGTCAGATGATAAAAATGAGGCAAAAGCAATATGTGAGCTGGCTTTTGGTAAAGAGTTTCCTAATTGCTGGCTTCTTGGTCTGTCTAAACTCAAGGAGCTTCAATGCTCGAGGCATTTAAAGCCAGACTGCCAAAGCATTGGAGACAGATAAATACTGTGCAGGGTTTAGAGGGAGGATAAATGCTGTGGGAGCCCAGAGAGGTTCCTCCATTTTTTAGTTGGCATCAGAGACCTGCTCCTTGGTACAGCTTTTCTCAGTCTGAGCAAAAGGCTGGGATGAGTGGGGTGCTCACCAGCCAGGAGCTCTTTTGTCTTACCTGGTAAAAGAGAGATCTTTTGAGTGCATTAAACTCTCGGCTTGCAGGGCTGTAGGTTCTAGCTCCACAGGGATACTGGTCTGCAGGAGCCAGAAAAGCATGCACTGTATAGAAAGGCTCCTGTGTGGGGCAGCCACAGATAAAATGTGAAGGAAGATACGAAGCAGCAGCAAACCCAGAAGCACCAGGAGGGCTGGGCTGCAGCAGGACCCAGGCTGTGTTATGCCAAGTATATGTGCAGACACTGGAAAGCTGGAATCAAGCCCTGGCCCCAAACTAGGAAGCCCAGGGATGAATTCTGCTTTCCCACATCCTGTAATATGCTCTTGGCCACAAAATTACTGGCTGTAATAGGAACAGAAGCCAGTCAGTGTTCTGCCTATTGTCCCCTTAGCTGGTTTATTTTGCTGGAGTTTTTTTTTTGTGGCAGGCCAAACTTGAGATGTTTCCACAGTATTTGGTATATGAGGTTTTATAGGTGGGATTTTTGGGCAAGCACCTGCTTTTTAGGTTTTAAAAGAGCCATGGAGGCTCCTAGGTGGATCTGTGGTGCAAGGATTTAAAGCCTGTGTGACAGCAGAGACCTGTGTGCTTAGAGCAGTTGATAGGTACAAGCACACCCTGAGCTTCTGAGTCCTGAGTGGCACTGTGGTACAGCTCCACTGACCCCTAGATTAGGAGGAGACTATTTATATGCAGTGGAAAGGAATAAATTGTACTGTATGCAACAGCTCTGTGAAATATTTGAGATATAAATACAGTCATTCCACTGGGTCCTTCCTCCAAAATGACAGCGCCCTGATGAAAGCTGTGTTCATGTCAGGGTCTGCAAATCAAAGTCATATATAGAAAGGTTAGACCAAGGTTGCATTTGGAGAGATAATTCTTATGTGGACACTTTCAAAAAGGCCAGATCAGGTAGAGGCTTCTTCTCTTTAGTTAGTGTTCAGAAATACCTGGAAAGAAGTATATTGTGTACATTCAATGGATTGAGGATGACACCAAAAGCATCTCTCTCTTTTTTACAAGTGGGCCTGGCCTGGCTGAAAGAGTCCATTGGTAATGGAAATGACTTCACTTAAATGTCCCTAGGTGCCTCCACATCTCTGGCCAGCTGATACATGTTCCCTCAAATGCAGACACAGCCTTGACTGATGGACCAACTTCTTGAAAGATGCTCTTCTGGTAGGGTAGGAAAGGACTTTATGGCAGCTGGTGCTCTTAATCTGGTCTTTTGTTGCAAAGTTAGCTTCTGATTAATCTTTTTTGCTTCCAGTATTCACTACAGTGTTTGTGCAAGAAACTCTTACACCATGGAGTCAGCTCTGCCAAATACCTTCCAATGAATGGCCCCTCCCAGGTTTTTACTTTTTTTAAAACCCAAATCCACATTTGATTTTTTTTTTCCCCCCATGTAATTCCACTTTTCTCGTTAAGGTATTTAGCTGAGAACAGGAGTGATGGGTGGGCAGCAGTGCCCAGCACCACTGGCTTCAGAGCCAGTGCCTTGCTGGGCCATGGCTACCCTCTGGAGGGCATTGGTCACACACACACCCCCCTCCACACCCTGCCCATGGGTGCAGTGACCCAGGCGTGGCCTTCCAGATTCTGGAGTGGCTGGCAGGAAGTGGAAAAGAGAGTTTTGTGGCTTACGTGTTTTGAAAGATGCCAGGCAAGCTGAATTTCAGCTCTTAGCAGGTATAATATGGATAAAGTGTAAGGCTTTGGGACCTCTCAGCCCTTCTCCATAAAGAAAAAACCCAATGAAGCACATCAGGTGATGTGGCTCTGTTAGAGTAGAAGCCAAGCTTTTCAAGCACCTGTGTTTTACTCCTGCAGTGTGTGTGCAACATGAGTTGGACAGATGCCATCTGTGTGCTCTTCTTTATGCTAAGCAGAGCAAGGAGTCCCAGGGTGACCAGCACAGAACTGCAGAGTCCTGCTACAAATCTGAGTATCTTTTCAAAGTGTCTTTCATACCTAGTTAAAAGGAGATTATGGGTTCCTCATGAGCTCGGGTCCTAAATTGCTGAAGAGGTTTTGAAGACCTTGGTATGCACTTGGTCCAAGACTAAGGAAACTGAATAGGTGCACCTTCCTAATAACAGTAGGATCCTTGGCTTCTGCTCTTGTTAGAGAGTAGGACCATGGTGTATTTCTACAACACCAGCATAAACAGTATTTCAAACCCCATAAAAGTCAGTAGGCATCCTTGCTTCACTGAGTATTTTGGTGAGAGTGTGCTTCAATCAGTCCCCAGGTCAGAACACACCTGAATTTTCTAATTGCAGCTTTCATTTAATTGAATTTCTGAACCCACCTTCTCTCTACATCTAACCAATGAAGCATAGGAAGTCCCAAACAAGACAGGCCAGTGACCAGAAGACGAGTGTCCCCTCTCCAAAGTACAAATTTTTGAGATGGACACAAGGAATCCTGTAGATGACAGCCAGGCTAAAGGTGGGATTTTCTTTATAAATCAAATTGTTATTAATAGGATCTAAAGTACCCAAAGTTACAACCTCACTAACTTTTTCTGACATTCATTGCTTATTTCTGAATTATTATCTGTGTGTCTAACTCTTGGTTTTGGAGAAGAGGAAGATAATTTTATTTTTAACTGCAGATAAACGCTTGTGGTATAAGTAAAGATTTTGATTGTTCTTGCTTCCCCCATGGGTACATGACACTGCCAGCTTTCCCTGTGCTATTGTCTAGTCTGTATAGCACTGCCATGTCCCCTGGGATTTGTCTTCACCTTGAACTGTGCTGGCCTTTCCTTCATGCCTTTGTGTGTTAGAATGTCTCACATTTTCGTTGCCTATTTCTAGACTCTTTCCAGGTTTGCCAGGGGGTTGAAACATGATGTTTTGGGCAGGATAAACTGTTGCTAAAAATAGAAGCTTCACTACTTAATACAGTGATGAATTGAACTAGACTGCTGGGCAGCAAAGAACCAAGCAAAGAGAGATGCCAGCAGTTTCAGTAGTTTTTACAAACTCTAATTACTGCTATCAGTTTATATCCAGATGGATCAATTTGGCCCCCAGGCCAAAACTATTCTTTGCATAACCCACATGAAGGCAAGGAAGTTGTGCCTTGGATGAATCTCACACCTCAATGCAGACTGCTCTGCAGCTGGCAAGGTCTGTCTACTTGTCTTGCATGTTGGCCTTGTCTCTGTCAAACCATGTCAAACCTCTGTCCAGGCTGGATCCTGCTCATTTTTTAATGAGGAGTGTAGAAAAGGCTTAGGTCACCATTGAGGGTGTATGGACACCTGAGAAACCTGGAGAGAAGATTTGGTGGAAAGGGAAGGATTGATGTTGTGGCAATCATTATCTCACATAGGGAAAGCAAGGTGGGAGTGCACTTGCTAGAGCTGCTTGGGATGTGAAAGGGAGGAAGGAATGTGCAATCATGTGGTGGTGTGGGGCAATCAGTGATTGCTGATGACAGCAATTGCATTTTCCTAGGAGATAAGTCAGTTCCAGATTGCTGGCTGAGTGTGCAAAGACAGTGTCTAGTCTGATTTTCAATTCTCTAAATGTCTCTTCATTCCTCTCCAAGTTTTTTTCCATCTACCAAGTATGTGTTTTGAAGGAGCCATCCCATCCAGAGGAAAAGTAGCTCTGCAACCTGTTGAAATCCTAGTAGAGCTTGCAAGGACACTTCTTTCTCCCTTCTGACCTCACAGTCCTTCCAGAGGGGTGGGCCAGGAAAGCCTTTGACCTCCATTCTCCTGATAATAATGGCTGTGCTCTGTTAATTCTCTCTTCAGTGACAGCCATTCCCTAAAGAGAACATTTTTGTGATTAAGGCCAGCCTAATCTTGCTGAAGTTTACTGCTTTAAAATATGGATATTTGAAATTGCCAGTCCCTCACATGGCATAAGCTGACATGGTAATATCCAAACCACACTGCAGATCTAGTCCATCAGTTCTAACTGGCTGCCCCTTGGATTCATCTCAATTTACATGAGATCTGTAAATTTTAGTCTTGGCTTTCAGAAGCTGGCTTTGGTTTCACTGAATGGGTAAGTTTGGAAGGGATCACAGGGTGTCATCTGGACCTCCCTGCTCAAGCAGTGTCATAACAGAGCACATAGCACAGGATTATGTCCAGACAGTTCTGAAATATCTCCAGTGAGGGGAACTCCACAACCCCTCTGGGCAATCTGTTCCAGTGCATGGTAATACCACAGTAAAAAAGTTCCTGCTCATGTTCAGGTGGGACTTCCTGTTCATCAGTTTCTGCCTCTTGTCCTGCTGCTTGGCACTATGGAGCAGAGCCTGGTCTATCCTCTTGACACCCTCCTGGCAGACATTTGTGAGGTTCCCTTTGTCATCTCTTCTCCAGGCTGAACAGGCCCTGCTCCTCCAGTCTTTCCTTATAAGAGAGTTGCTCTTGTCCCCTCATCATCTTTGTCACCTTCCACTTGTCTCACTCCAGGAGCTCCATGTCGCTCCTGTCCTGAGGAGCCCGGAACTGGACAGTCCAGCTGTGGCCTCCCCAGGACTGAGAAAAGGGGCAGGATCACCTCCCTTGAGCTCCTGCCAATGCTCTTCCTTATCCCAGGATCCCATTGGCCTTCTTGACCCCCCGGGCACTGCTGGCTCATGGACAGCTCTGTGTCCACCAGGTCCTTCTCCCCAGAGCTGCTTCCCAGCAGGTCACCCCCAGCCTCTGCTGGTTCCTGGGGTTTTCTTCCCCAGGTGCAGGATCTGCATTTGTCTTTGTTGAACTTCAGGCAGTTCTCCTCTGCCAACCTGTCAAGGTCCTTCTGAAGGGCTGCACAGCACAACACCAACATCCTACAATCACAGCAGTTGTTTTTTCATAGTTTCTCTGTGAACCTACAAAGTTGACAGCCTCCTAGGAGCATCTATCAACAACAGCAGCTGTAAAATCAGAGTGGGAAAGGTGTCAGTCCCCTTGCTAAAAACTAGATCATCTTCCCCACACTTTCACTCTTGCTAAACACTGGGCTTTTCTATGCCTAGCATTTCATTTCTACTTGGCCTTTTGTAGTAAGTGTGGCCCAAAATAATTGAAGGTCATTCATTATTTCACAGGGCTTTAGAAGAAACCCTTGCTTGAGGACCAGATCCTATTTTCAGAGACCAGACCATGCTGTCTGTGGGCAGGGGTGTTGGACAGTGAGACATTGGCTCCAGAACAGTACCACTGCTGGCTGCCAAAGTGCCTGTCTGCAGGGAAGGGAGGATTGACACCCATAGCCTGTGGAGGGTGGCTCTGCCCTCTCTTGCCCACCTGGATGATGCAGGATGACTCCTGAGATGCAGGACAGTAATACTGGCTGAGTTCAGATAACTGGAAGAGGACCTGTCCTGTCCCACAAGAGAACCACCTTTGGTGCTGAATCTCCATTTCCCTTTGGAAAAGTTCACCCCTTCACACTATTGTCTTGGCTTGTGTCTGAATTTTTTTTCTGCTTATACCCAGCTTTTGGGGGATGAGAAGGGGGAAGGCAGAGTTAATCACCAAACCAGCTCTACCCCCAGCTAGCTACTTTTTGCTTTTAAGGAAATGAAGTCATATGTATGTGCAGAGGTAATCCAGAAATGTGAGCTCCTGCCAAGACATTTATTTACACAAAGCTTAAGGAAGGTAATATTTGTCTGTGCTCAAAGCTTGGGCAGCTACCTTACATTAGAAGAAAGGTGGCAAACATTTCAGTGCTGATACCATCAAGACAAAAGCTCATCACCAGCAAAACCAATATTCCTTGTCACCCTGCTGTGCCTGGGAGCACACAGGGCAGTCTGTACTCACCCAGACTTGTTGCTGCAAGTAATGCTATGAATTGTTGTCCAGCTGAGATGGAAAAGTATTTAAAAACACCTTTTGAACTGTTTCCCTTCCATTCTGGCTATTTTTTTTTTTGTATGACTATTTTTGTTTAAAAGGGAAAAAAAAAAGAGAAATCAAAACAAAAAGAAAGTTCTGTTGCACCGGAAGCATGAGCAGGACTGTTGACTTTCTGCCTGAGTCCTGTATTTTAAAACCATGAGAAGTTGTTCCTTTTAACCATTGCTTGCCCTGATGTATGGGAGCAATGAAATAGGAAATGTGTTGCAATTCCTAAACAGGCATTTGACATATTTCAGAGACTTTTGGTAACTTGCTGCAAATGTTTTGCTTTCTTTGGGTTATATTCTTTTTTTTCTTTTAATAGGTAAATAACAGGAAAATGGGATCTAGACAATTATGGTTGTCCTTATTACTTTCTTAGTATTTTATCACTGCTGTAATCAGGGTCTGGAAAACTGATGTGTTTTAACAGCATCTTTCATGATCTTTATTAGCTGTTTTATTTGCCAGGTACTTTATTTGTTCAAGTACTTTACAACTAAACTTAAGAAATTATTGATGTCCTCCTTGTGTTACTACTGGGAGAGATAGTTATAATGTATAATCAAAGACCTAGGGATTAAGTTTTATGGGGTGCCACTGGCAAGTGAAAATCACTAAGAGCTTTGTTTCACCAGTCCCATCAATTTTAGTGGAATCCAGCATATCCTTTAGAGAAATTGCTGGAATTAAGGAATTCTTCAAAGGGAGAAGAAATTTGTGGCAGGCCTTACCTACTGCCTTTGTTCTTAGACACCACCCTATGGGTTCAAGCAGTCAGTAAAGGCCCAAGACCTTTAACTGTTCAAGAAAAAAACAAAAACAAAATAAGATTTGGCACTGAAGTGAGGAAAAACTGTGACTGAAGTTTCCTCTGGACACCAAAACTTGGAAGACAAATTACACAAGAACTCTGAGGCCAAATAATAAACTATATTCACTTGCTGACATCAGCTTCTAGAAGTCATCTCTCAGCATAAACAACTTCAGGAAAAGCCACTTGCCCAGTAGGCATCTGTGCTTACTAAATCAGCATCTGCCCTCGTGCCCATCGCTTCCTTTTTTGTAAATTGAGGAACTAAACACTTTGGAAAAGACTTTGCTGGAAGCTGAAGTTGCCTGGAAAAGGCAATGGAAGTTCATTCTCCATGCTTGAGATGTGCAAACTACTCTGTACTTCATAAATGTAGCACATTAATTTGCAGCTCTTCCTTGTGTCAGGCTCATTTTCCTAGCTCATCTACATGACCCCATATTCTGTAATGCAAAACTATCATTTCAGAAGTGGGGTTTCCTTTTTTAAAGAAAGTAAGAGTTGATTTCATAAATTCAGTGTCACCCATTATTTAGTTTGTTGGGCATATGAAGATAGAATATGAAGATATTGCCAAAATATATGGCTACATCCTCAGAGAATTTTCTTTACTTTTCCTCTCCATTCACCCTAAAGGCTGAAAAAATTAATGTTTTCAATTTTTTTTTCAAAATGTGCAGTATTTAATTGACTGTTATTCTCATAAAAATTGTCAGCTACGGACTGTAGCACTTAATGAGAAGAGAATGGCAATGAAATCAGGGAATGTTCAGCAGAATTTTTTAGCCCAGAAGAAAACTTTAATAAGAAGGAAAAATTGTTTCTCATCAGAATAGGAAGCAAAAGTTGAATTTTTGAGCCATATAGTGGAAAAATATTCTGAAGAGGTTTTCAAATAAGAAATAACATAAAATGTCAACATTGCCTACCAAAATAAAGGTGTCCAGTGTGTCAAAGTAATGCTTTTCATTTTGAATTAACATTTTGAAATTAAAACCATTTCCTATTGAGATGCTGGCTTTTTACTCCAAAGAGCTCTCAACTGAAAAATCTAGTAAAAATTTATATTCTTCCTTTTGAAACATTTTAGTTCAGCCTGACCTGTGCTCTCTGAGGAAATATTTTTATTCTGAAACCTTCAACTAGTGTTAGGTAGGATGCAGTAAACCACATTTTCAGCTTGCTTTAGTGTTTGTATGAATGGGGTTTTCTTCCTTCCTTAGAGAATTCTGATTTCCTTAATATTTGGAAATTATCTTCTTTCCAGAGTTACACAGCATGTGACAAAGAAGTTTTTATTCAGGTGTTCTTGTGAAACTTTTGCTATTTTTCTTTCATTTGTCACAAACTAAATCAAGCTTTATTATAAGCTAAATGTCTATGCTTTGCTGCTCTTAAAACAAGCTGTTATATTTTTTAAAAAGGAAAAAGGGAACAGAATCTCCAGATGATAAATACAAGCAGTGCCTAGTGGAAAAAGTCAAGGCGGGGGGTGGGGGGAAGAGGAAATAGCTGTGAAAACACTTTTTGAACAAATAGCTCTGCTTTAACTTTGTATTGCAAGGTTGCCTGGATACACTGGAAGAACAGGCATCCTTCTATATATATATTAGATAGTTTAATGTTTACTGATGAAACTTGGAATGTAGCTCCAAGCACTATTTACAAATGTTTGGGATGAAGTAGTTCCAGAAAACCAAACAAAGAGAGGAGGGAGGGAAATTAACCCAAACTTGCTGTTTCTGTTTTTATCATCATGTTGCTATGTATAACCTAAAATAGCAGGTAGTAGCTTATGTAACAGAGCTGGAGGAAAGGGGAAAGTTATAGGAGCTGTCATGGGGCTGGACTAGTGCAAGGAAGGGTCCATGGCAGGTGAACCTGAGAGAGGTTCTCAGAGGAGAGAGGGAGAGAGCATTCAGGTGATGTAAGGGAGAGAGGGATTTGTGTAGGAAGACTTCTGGTTTGGGTTTGTGATGGGTTTATGGAAGTACACACTGCCCTGGGCTGGCGCTGAGAAGCCTCCTATCTGCTCCTGCTTGGCCATTCCCTCTATCCCAAGCACAAGTGACGAGTGTCCTGTTTGTCACATGTCACCTGCTCTCCCTTTGTGCTCCTTGCAGAGATGGATTGTGTGGGCCGTGTTAGGGTTGAGATATGTGCGTATAATGTGTGTTTGTATAATCCTCTGTGCTTAGGGCTGTGCAAGCTGCTGAAAGAGTTATGTTTTGGATCAGCAAGTGGGAGGTTTGTCAGCCTCTAGTTCCTGGGAGGCTTATCTCTGTTTCTGGTTCCAGAGAGTGCTCATGCTCTGCAGTGTAAAAAGGATACCCCAATTGATCCAGAAAGCAGATTATTCAATGTCTTGAAGGCAGAAGGGAATAGTCTTGCAATTTAGATCTAGGGCACCGTTCTTTATTCTTTTTTTTCCTTTCATTTTCTTTTATGGATGCTTTGAATCTCTTTAGTTATGTTCTGCTGTGATTGTATCTAACCGTAGAGTAGGGAGGCATTTCTGAGATGGGAAACTCTTTGATCTTGGCATCACTTAATGTTTCATTTAATCTGATTTTATTGAGTGATCTTCCTTGATCTGAAATGGAACATGTTCTTCCATCTAGCTCTTAAATTCACATTCGAATTGAGATTCTGTGAAATACACTTAAAAAAAAAAAAAAAACTCCAAGGTAATGTGGGAGTGTTACAAATGGTTTGTGCTGTATGTCACAGTCATGTGTGATGTCCCAGTGGACAGAATTGTGAAGCAGAGTCAGCAGAGTCATTCCTCATTCTCTGAAGCCACAGATCCCTACCACCTCACCCATGATGAGTCAACATGTGCTTTCTTCCTTTAGTGGTTGATGACATGTGATGAAATAGTCTAATTCTGCCCAGGATGGAAATGATGCATCTTCCCTGACTACTTCATTGTAGCTTTTTGAAAACCTTTGGGAAATGCTATTTCAGGAGCCCCTAATGGCCAGACTTCAAAGTTTCTTTGCAAGACAAACTCAGTCAACACATTTCATGATCACATTTTAGTTCTGCCAGTCATTTCTGTGATGCTGGGGCATATCTTGTACTGCTCTGCCTTGAAGAGTTAGCAAGTGGTGTCAAACGCATTCAGTGCAGAGACAGCTCATTTCACCTGTCCCTGCTTGGCTGTGATACACATTGAGATCTGAATATTATCCTCATAATGAGGCCTACTTGGTGCCAGGAGAAATTCAGAGTGAATTTGTGCATGGGCCACGAGTTTTAGTTGGATTCAGTCCCCTTGTGCTTGCTGGAGAGGAGTTTGCTTTCGATCTAGTTATGAGGATTGCTCATGGCTTAAGGGGTTGCTCACTGTGGAATAAAATCCATTAAAGGTCTGACATGGACCCTCAGACTGATCCTAGATCATGCAGCTTCCACTGCTGCCTCCAATTCTCTGTCTGTTTTGTGTGTAAAATGAAAAACTTCATTTTTCAGACTCTCAAAAATGTTTTTCATCAGTCCTTAGGCTAGAAAAATTGGTAACCAGCGAAAGCCAAGTATTTGAGTTGTTAATCTCTGATGGGAAAGCAGATGCTGTAAAAAGTGGCTCTTATCAGTGCCTTTTCTGTGAGAGCAGAACATCTCTTCTTGGGTTTTATGAGTATGTCTCGCCTACATCCCCCCAGCATATCTGTGCCTGCCCACGCTGCAAGCTGCAGCCTCGTGGGGAGATGCTCAGGATGTCTGGTTACAGTGGCAGGGAGTTGGCTGTGCCCTCATTTACCCTGCACAGCTTTCTGCAGGTAGCTGTGGCCAAGGACCTGGAGGGCTCTCAGAGCTCACAAACCAGGCAGCTCTGCACAGCTGGTGCACACAGCATCAGTCAGAGCTGTGGCATGGTAACCTCTCAGCTGGGCACAGCTCTGTTGGCACACACCTACAAGGCAGGTGAAATTACCCTGACTGAAGTGTGCTTTTAATGGTAGCCCTTATAATGCTGCAGGACATGGAAAATGTAGGGAGAGGATGGGGTGGTTTTAGCAGATCAATCCCAAATGTAGCTTTGCTGTCAGCAGAGGGCCATTAGCAGCTGCCATGGAGGGATGTCCTTCTGCTGGGTATGTGTTTTACATCTGACATCTTGACTGATATTGCTCTGCTAATGAAGTGTTTCTTTATAATTTCATTTCCATGTGGATGTCTGTGGCATGTACTGTCCCAACACTAGAAAAGATGATCAAATTTAAAAATACATCACAGAAAGCATTGAAGGGTGTTTATTCATTCATTGGATCACTGTGGTTGGATTAATTCTCCCATAAGTCAGTTTTTGGATGAAGGAATTTTGGACACTGGTAACACAGGTTTAAAAGGCTGCAAGCAAGAAAAGAGTGAACTGGTAGGAGGTAGAGCAAGTAGGCTCCTGTTCAATGCTTGGGGAATTACTTCAGTTATATTTTGCTCCCCAGATTAATTGTTTGCTCTGATCTGAACAGCTATTTACCCTTCACTGTATCAGCTGGAGTGTTTGCCTGCCTCAAAGTTCATATCACCTTATGAGCAAGTTCACCTAAAGGAAATGTCAGCCTTAGCCAAGTCAGTACAAAAGGTAAAAAAAGGGAGGAAGAAATGAAGAGAACAGAAAAGGAATGTGTTTGGGGGAACTCAGGAAAGTGTTCTGTGTGTAAGCCAGTGAATCTTAAACAATATTAACTTCTTAGCAACAATGATTCTGTTTTGTTTAACTAACAAAGGATATTGTAAGCAGATACGTGCATCTCAGGCAGATAAGGTTTGTGTTGGACAGTTCTTTTATTGGTCCAACATTTGGTAATTCACTCAAATTTAGCTATGGAACAAGAATTATGCATATTTGCTTCTGAGGCAGAGGTTAGACATAAGGCTCTCAGTAATTTTCCAGTTCCTTGCTAAATTTAAATCTTAATAGAATGAGGCCCAGCCTGTCATCTTTATGTTTTCATGCCAATCCCAGTAGAGTAGGGAAGCAAAAGGGCAGAATTTAACTGTCTCTTCCTCTCAATAGAAGAGTAGCACTTTTGTGCTTGCATTTCTTTTCCGTCCAAGATCTCAAAGCACGTGAATATTCTCTTTATGTCAGTGGAAAACCAAGGCATGGGGCAATTCAGGCACTATTCAGCCCATGATATCAAAGCACAAGCTGGTGCATTGCAGCCCACATAATGAATTGTAGGAACACATCCTCTGTGAAGTCCTGCATTTAATGATATATTATAACATCCTATAAAGAAGAATAAAGTGAAGGAAAAGCTGTTGAGTGATTGCCTCCTAGTTTCACAGGAGGCCAGCCCAAGGCTGGGAACAGACCATGGGAATCCTGGATTCCATCCCCAGATCAAATTGCTACATGTGCCTCGCTTCCTTTGAGTAATTTCTCTTGCTAAGGTAACTTCTTTTAAAGTATTTGAATTTTCAGCTGTCAAGTGTAGACCAAATTTATTTAATCTAGATTGATGAGGACTCCCTTAGTTGTACTGCAGTAACCTGTGTTACAGCTGCCCCACTTTACTCCAAACCACTGGATTTTTTAGGATTAGGATCTTCTCTTGCTGCTTTCTTTCTGTCTCATAATTCAGGCAGGAAAGTTGGACAAAACTGTCCAGGTTCTTGTTGCCAGTGGAAACTTTTTCTATCAGAAAGGAAGAAAAACGCCATTTCTTTGTGCTCACCAGCTCAAATAAGGAATGGAATTAATTCCTTAGTAATCAGGGAAATTAAATAAAGTGAGGAGACAGAACATAAGGGTGTAAATTTAGTTATTGAAGTGCTGCATTAAATTCCTGGATTAGACACACAAGGAGGGTATGCCTTTCATGGGAATGCCTTTTAGCTTGTCAGTCTTAGTGCTGAGAATTCTCTAAATGAAGAATTTCTTTGATGTCTGTGTGGATGTAAATGCCATGTATGCAAATTTTACTGAGTCACACCTGGAAGAAACCCAAAATTTCCGAAGCTGAGCTGTAATGGCCAGCCTTTCTCTTAGTTTCTTCTCCCAACCCTTTAAAACTGCTCTCATCCCATAATCCCAGCGCAGATTTCCATGAAATGTTATGTCCCAGCTTGTCTGAGAGGCTTGGGCCATGCTTGGACCTTTTAACATGATATTGGTTACATTTTCTGATGACACTGAAGCCAATGGACTAGAGAAAGTTGGAAGATGTTTGACTGACCTACTCCAGTTCCTGAGCTGCTGACAAAGCCCCCAGCGGGTTCTGGACACTCTTGCTGTTTGTTTGCCTACATATAAATGGTTTATATTAACTTGTCTCAAGGGTTTCATGAGGATTAGTTAATATTTGCAGGGTATTCATGGACATGCAGCACGTGAAGCATCGAGAGCCAGTTTCTTCCTCTTCAACTTGCATGACCCAATAAAGGATGCTGGGTTTCCTCTCTAATCTACATCTTGTAGAACAGAAACCTTCTTCTGTTTGCCTTCTCCTGCCTGCAGCTCTTGGAACAACAGGAACAACAAAGCCTGAACTCAATTCTTCCTGGTGATTTGCCCTTTCAGAAGGCAGGGGAAAGGGAAAGTCTGAGCAGAAGAAAGTATGTGATGCTGCTTAGGACTTGAGCAGAAAGTTGCCCTACAAAAGAAAACAAATACAGAACTTTCAAAAAGCTGTATTTCTAAGTATAAATATAAGCTCAGGCCTCTCCAGCCTCTGTTTAGTTTCAAGTTAGAGATATCTGCCTCAGAGTTGAAGGGTTTGTTTGAAAGCTTGATTGCTTTTCCACGTGTATCAAATTATCTGTTACTATACTGCTCATAAATCTGTTTGATTTCTAGTATTTTTGTTTTGATAATCTCATTGAAGATACCTGCCAGGGAAAATGGATTTCAATAGGCCTTTTTATTTCCTCATTCACTGTAGAGTGCAGCATTGAAGAGTGAATTTGCTCCCCAGTGAACTTCTGCCCTGGTATTATAAAGGTTATTACTGGTCTGTGCAATTCTTTGCATGTAAAGTACAACATTTCTTCTAATTAAATTTCTACTACCTTTTATGAGCCAGGGCCTGATTTTATTTTTTTCTTTTTCTCCCCACCCCAACTTGTCTGGGATGGGGTGAATGCCCTTTTTCTGGGACGACTGTGATCAGGCCAGTCTCGTGAGGTTTCCACCTCCCCCTGGCATGACCTCAGTTCTACATTGCTCTTTGTGCTAATGCTTTTCAGAGCTTCCCAAAATCATTAACCCTCTGAAAAACCTATTGGTGATGACCTAGGGCAAGTTAGGCATCACTAAGTGTAGAGGATGGTACTCTGGCCTGGTGAAAGGTCATTCAATTTTGCCTTCTGAAAGTATGAGGGAAGGTTGGAATGGGGGGGACAAGAGCTCTTTGCTGATGTGAACTTAGGATGGGGGAGGAATTTTGGTGCAGAGGAGCAATGGCAGATGTCACAAGTATCTGAGGTGTGCAGATGCAAGAGAATCATCACCAGTGGCAGAACTGATGCTGACTTCATCTGGATCAGGTTTTCAGTCTGGTATCTCCAGCTACTCAACACTGTTGACTTTCTAAAAAAAGTAAACAAAATATTGTCATGACTGGTCCTGGCAATCCTGGCCCTCCTGGGACCATGTGAGTATGGTCCATTTACCAGCATCACCTCTGGAAATGATCCCAAAGAAGCCATACAGTAACATCTTTAGTTCTTTAGGAAAAGTTTCCATTCCTCTAATTTATCAGCTGTAATTAGAAGGGGCATTTACCCCCCTTTCACTATGGAGAGTTAAGCACCAGAGTAAGAGGAGAACATTGTTAACAAAGAAAGAGGGAGTGTTTTAGAATGGATTTTGTTATTTTAGATGTTAAGTTAGGTTCTCTGACAAGTTATACAAGGAGCTTTTTATACAAAAAGCCGTGGGAGCAAGCAACCACAGTCATTTTACAGTTTGTCAGCGGGAGTGGTTACGGCTCTCTGTAACAGCAAAAGACAGGATCAGACAATCTAAAAGGTCCTTTCAGCCCTGTTTTCCTAAAGGATATATTGACTAACAAATATAAAGGGCAAGGGAACTCTGCTGGGTGGAGCCAGGGTTAATTACTTTTCACAACTCAGCATGTGAATTATGATAGGTATGCCAGATCTTGGCTGGTGTAAACTGACAGACTTTGGTGCAGCTGCAGTGGTCGAGTTCAGCTGAAGATTTATCCTTTGGTGCTTAAAAACGTAGCTATTTTATGCACAAAAAAATACAAAAATATTTTCTTTCTCTTGCCCTTTAGCCCATTCCCGATTTACATCAGCCATCTTACTTCCCTGGAGAGTATATTTTAGGTGAACAGATCTCTCAACTTCACCATTTTCTGGACAGTAACCCTGGCCCCTCCTTTATTTCAAAGTGTGACTCATTAATTTTCCTAGCTGAGCCCCCTGAGCTTTTGCAAATTCCTCCTTTCCATGGTAGTTTTCCCAACAGGTCTATGCCAATCTTTTTACTCCTCCCCATTCATTTGGCTGTGCCACTCACGTTTAGTCCTTAATATCTATCCTTATAAATCACTTTTGGTTTTCCTCTTACTTTCATGGATCCTTTCATGGATGCAGTTGTGGCCTGTAGCAACATGGGAGTAAATTGAATATAGAAATGTGTTCTGCCTCTGATGAAGGAAAATTCCCTAATCAGGTATTGTTTTCATTAATGCCATATTTTACTTCAAGCTTTGATCTGATTTGCTTTCTACAATCCATTTAACATCAAAATTTTGCAGTGATTCTGTTGTGAAATTATCTTTCATGTTATTTCTCTTTACCAAACATTTCTGTTTGCATCCTGACAGATTTTTCCATTTAGTCCCAGGGGCTATGTATTCCTTTTGAACTGTGTTTTCCCTGCCTTCCCTGGCATTTGCAGCACCTCCTGATTTAGATTCAATATCTGAATTTAATTAGTATGCTCTCTTCCCTCACTCAGATCACTAAATCTGTCCACCAGGAGCAAAGGGAAAGGATGAGCCTGGAGCAATGTTTGCCATTGCAGAGGATCAGTGAATGGCAATAAGCATGAACAGAGGAATTGTTAATATCAATACACCACATTCCTGGGGAGAGAGTTGATGGGTTCTAAAGTCAGGCAAAATGATACATGAATGTTTAGTCTCAGGTGGCATCTTTTACAGATAAATTTGAATTAAGCTGCAATAAATTCATGGCCCTGCTTGTTAAAGCTGTCAGCAAAGAGTGTGAGGAGCCCAGCCAAGATGTAACACAAGAATGGATTAACATCTCCCAATCTTCCTGGGATAAGGCAAACTCTAATCTAGCTGCATTCCTGGGATAGAAGTAGGACATCTGAATGACAGAATGCAGTTTGTCATCAACATGTAAGTCTTGATTAAAGATAACTCAGAGGTTCTGGAGAAACATAAATGAATGCACCGAAAACTCTCTGAGAATGACAGAAGCCATGGAACCTAAAAGATTCTTAGCTGGGATTTGTCATATATTTTGGTCTTTTAGGCCCTGGCCAGAGCAGTGCCTGTGCTAGGAGATCAGTGCTTTGATCTAATTCCATGACAATCAATATATTGCAAGGGCATATTTTATATGTTCCACAAATCAGCAGGTGCCATTTGGAGATGGATTACTCTGTCCCTTCTATCCACATGTGCTTGGCATATGTTCCATTATTTATGTTCTCCCCAGATAGATCAATAGATCTATCGATCTACTGAATAGGCTAATTTTTTTCTCCCTATCATTGTCATAATCTGAGAGCTGACTGCTGACTGTATTACTTTGTTTTGCTTGCAACTTCTTTAACTTCACCCCAGAATTAAAACAAAGGCTAATCCAAACTCACCCGTTTTTCACCTGGAAGTTTGTGCATATATGTTGTGAATGAAGACACACTGACAGATAACCTCATACTTCCTGATGAGTACAGTAAGTGTTATCTCAACTGCAGCAAAAAGGCTCAGATGTCCAAAGAATATAGAAGTCCAAGGCACAGGGGAATAGTGACAGTATGCACATTGTGGCCTTGTCCTTTTGATACAGATCAGATAGCAAGTGACAACATGAGGGCATATGAGAAAAACACCAGTGCCCCAGTTTCTGAAGCCACCAGGTTCCTTTACAGCAGCATCTGCTATGCCAAAGTCACTGTTGGCTTTAGAGCTCCAAATCTCTCTGGGTTTTTTGCACCTGTTCTGACCAAATGCAGATGGTCAGGCAGTAAACCCCTGGTCCAGGGTTAGCAGAGGGGAAGAATGACTTGCTGTCTTGTGTGTGGGAGAGGAATGGTAGCACTTTGAAAGACGCAGGGGCTCGCTGAGGTAGCCAGTTAGAGTCATTATTCAGGGTAATATCAGAGGTCTACTGTGCTGATATGAGGAAAAATAAAATCAGGCTCTTTTGTGTGGTTGTTGAAGTGGGCATGACTGAGGACTACCTTCTGTGCTTCTTCATAGAAGGCAGTAGTTAAGAAAGTCGCTGTGGCTTGTTGGATGTTCAAATGAGGGAAGCAAAGGATTTTTTATTCTGTGGTCATGTCAAGGGAAGGATTTGGCAGCAGACAGGCATGCTGAAAAATTGTAAAGTGCTGGAGACAAAGCTATACTGACAACATAGAGTGAGTTGAAGGAAACTTTCCTTTAGGCTCACTGAAGAAAATAGAAAATAAGTTTAACAGTTAGGTCTCTATTTGTTTCTTTCTAAAATGGGTTGATTTTTACTCCAGAAATTCTGCAAAAGATGTAGGCACAAGTAGCAGACGTTTCAATTGCAAATTTGGAGGGCAATCTGTCTACCTTATGATTCTTATTCTAGAACCAGTGCCATAAAGTACCCATTTGCAGAAACATCTTAAGTTTTTAGCACATCTTCTTTCAAAACTTGTCATTGGAGAAAACTTTCCAGGCTGGGAGTTCAGTTTGCAGCACAACAGAGGAGTGGAGTAAAAGCTGAGGGGGGAAAACATGATGTGTGTAGACAAGAAGAAACAAGTTGGAGGCTCTCCACCTGCCTGTTAACTGACACGCTTGAGCAAAACCAAACCACAAGCAGCATCTAGAAACTTGCATCCTGCTACACTACTTTTTTATGTCCTCCCTAGAGTTTAGAGAGGCTGCACCTGACCTTTGTATGCACTGACTCTAGTTGTGCCAAGCAAGCAGTTCGGTAGCAAACTAAGTGGAAATAATTATTTTAATTAGTGTAATTGGATTACACTGAAGTGGTTTTGGGGACTGCTGTTCTGCTTCAGATGTTGTTCAAACTGTCCTGGCTGTACATCATTTCTAAATCAACACATTACATAGGGGTTTAGGCAGAGAAAAGGGAATTGGCCAGAAAAAGGCCTGATTTACTTCAGATTTGATATTTGATAACACAAGGAACGTAGGGTGGATTGCAGTAGGTTTTTACTTGGACAGCAGATTTTTTGGTAAGCTGTCATCATGTGCACCTTATTTTCTCAGGAAGTCATGAGGTTATAGGTATTTTTTTAACCTTTGTTTCTTGCTTGTCATCAACAGCTGAAATCCCATCACCATCCACTGTGAATAGAAAAAAAAGGAAAAAAAGCTCTGTGTTCCACAGGACCTTGCCTTTTAACAGGAGCAGGTCATCACTCAGCTACCCAAAGCACTGAAGGCCCTCAGTCAGTATAAATTAGAGAAAAGTAGTGGAGATCAGATTGAGACATGCCCAAAAACGTGGGTATTGTTGGCTATATAGTTGCATCTCAAAAGGTATTTGACTGCAGCTGATTACATCTGCTTTCAACTAGTAGAGGAAATGATGAACAAATCATCAGCATTATTTCCCTCCACAGCAGCTTTTTTGAGGCAGCCTTCCATAACCTTATGTACTTGACAGCATATTTTAGCACTAACACTTGGTATGGCTGTTTCTTCTCCTGAGAGAAACTGTGATTCTCACTAAGGAAACCCCTTGAATGCAATAAATCATTTACTGGAGCACAGTCCATTGCATTTCAACAGTTCAGCATTTGGTGCTTGGAGTTGGTGGCTGAGATCAGACATCAACTGTAAGGAAATTCAAATTTCAGTGTTGGTTTCATTACTGGGCTTCTGCCTGTGTGTTGTGCAGGCTAAGACTAAATTGGGCTTTCATGTAGACTGTTCTTTCATTCCTGTAGATCCTCTAAATGAGATTAAAAGGGATGATAGAGCCAATACCTCGTGCCCTCAGTGAGATCATAGCAGGTTTCTTGAACACTACCTGAAAGACAGATTATGATGGCCAGAGTAAATGTTTGGTGAAGATAAGTAACTGGATGATAAAACTAAATGCCTGTGGGTTATCCAAGAAAACTGAAAGGGAAAACAGGCTGGGAGAAATTGTAAAAATAATTTATTCACATGAACATCCAGTATTATATTAAACATGCTAAGTTTGGGATATACTAGAGCTTCTCTTTTTATTACATCCTTAACAGTCAAGTGAACATGGTTTTAGAAGAGTGGAATGTTTTAAGCAAACATTGCTGACCTAGATTTTCAAAATGGGTGAGCTTGAGGACACTGTCTTCATTTTATGCCTCGTTAACTTCGCCTGTTCTTCAGAGTTTCCATGGAAACTACCTCTTTGGTGACAGATAGAAACTTTTGATGGGTCAAGTAAGAAAAAGGTAACAAGAGGTATTAGGGCAGAGAATATGTTACAGAGCCCTAATGGAAGAAGGCACTGAATGAACTTTGAACATAAACAAAGGGATGATAGTAGAAGACCATAAAAGTCAGTGCATTGACAGTGAGGATGATTCAAAGTTACTATGGGATGTGAAAGTACAAACTTAACAGAGCATGACCTTGTTCTGATAGTTAATGAAGTTAAGCTGGGCTCAGGATAGAATAACAGAGATCAGTCTGACTTTGTCATTATGGATGAATAAGCACAGCTCCAACCCAAAATTTTAAATGTGATGGTGCTGAGAGAGCCTCCAAAGAGCCCCAAGCCTGATGCAGCTTTGTGCTTAAGGCACCTGTAGTAAGAATACCTGTGGTAAAAACACATTTCTACCCTACAGATGTATTGCACCCACCCATTTCTAGGCACTGTACATCCTGCACTGTCCCTGTCACTCTGGGAAGGTATCAGTAATGTAACTACATGAGTGTATTATAGACTGAACTATTTTTCTTGGTGGGTATTTTAAGTTAATTATAGGTTGGTGTTTTCTAAGGACGTCAGAAAATGCAGTCAGCAGCTTAGCTACTGGACTTATCTCTACAAGTGTGCTTTGTGACTGGAATTCAGTTATTAGCAATCTTTAGAGCCCTGTAAGGAAGAGACACAATAAAAATAAGTGTTCATCCTGGATATGGGGTGAGGATCAACAGCCAAACTTAAAAGATCCATTGTCAAGTTGAATGTGTCTTTACCTTGAATAAGAAGTACTTTCTTACAGTAAGCCCACCCCACCCTTACCATTCCAGACTAAACTGTTTCCATTCTGTTTTGAGAAAACTTTAAATTTGCATGCATTAATTCTAGCTTTACATCTGACAAATGTGATCTCATAGTTTGTAAGTCAAAAGTGATAAAAAGTGTTTAGATTCTTGTCACAACATAAGTTTTCAGCAGAACCAGACTGAAAAATATGCATTATTTTGGACATCAGAAAATGGAGAGCTGTAGGTGTGAATCTGGCTCTAGTTTTGTGGGATTCTGGATGATTAATCTGATACTTTTCTCAAGCTTGTGTTTTCCAATCTCTAAAGTAATATGATGATGGCTTTTTTGTTGTTGTTGTTGTTATTGTTGTTGTTATATCTAAATATCTCTTCTAATGTCTAGGAGTTGGAAGGTCTGCATATATACTAGGGGGATATAAGCCTATTACTGTCCAAACAATAGTACTAACTGCAAGTGCCTTTTATTGTCTGAGTACAAAATTTCTTGTAAACAGAGCTGAACTGGGCTCTTGAGGGGGGACAGGGTGATGGAGCTTGTCTTTCTCTTCCTTTTTGCTTTCAGGTTTAAGGACTACTTGTGGTCATGTAGTTGGTACATGAGATACAGAAAGGAGGTGAGTCTGGAACAGCAGCCTGTCTTGAACACAAGCATCTATTCCATGAGGCACAGTTGGTATGAAGACTCAGTGCCCATCAAGTTGAATTAAAAATCTGGAGTGTAAATTTGGTAAGCTTCAGAACAGTGTTCTAGAGTTTAAAATAATGCTAGCCCCCTGCCCTGTCATTGCACTCTGTTGGGAGCCAGCAAAATATGAGATGAATTGTGATGAGATGAGGCTTTAGATGGGATGCTGGTGAGGCTCTGATGGAACTCTTGGCTAGAATTATGGACCATCTCCAGTTCCAGGGAGCTCTTCCAAACAAAGACCCCGAACCTGGAGACTAGCGTGCAACAAGTCAGCTTTGTTCCTTGGGCTTTATTTGTGAGATGATGTTCATTGCTGGGAGTATCCTTGTGAACTCAGCACCTGCCTTTTCACAGGACTCGTTCGTGGGTGACAAGGTGAACTGAGCTAGAGCTGAGGAATCCTGCCTGGCTTGCCTGGCTTGTGTGTGCATTTGTGTGTGTATATATATATACATATATAGATATAAAGAGTAAGCACAGAAAGCAGAGATAGTTTGTGTCATCACAAACAGTGACAGTGCTCTCTCCACTTTCTGTGATGTGGCCTTGCTGTCATATCCAGTGTAATGGTGAGCCCATCCCTCAGCTTCTGAGTTTGCGTTGCCTGTGTGGGCTCTAGGCCCCGTCCATCCCTAAGCCTGACTGCACCAGAGGTGACTGAGACCGAGATCCAGGCTCCTTCCCTCCTGTCCTTTCCCAGGTGTAGGAGTTTGGAGCTGGCTGCCATCGCTGCCCATCCTGTCTGTCCTGGCCAGGAGCGAGGCGAGGCCGGCGGGGAAGGCGGCAGGAGCCAGGCAGGAGCAGGCATCTGTTGGATCTGTTCCGCTGGCAGCAGCCAGGCCTTGGTGCTTGCATTGCTACGTGGATTTACAAAGCTGCCTGAGACTTCATGAAAACATTCAATAAGGGAGCTAAGGTGAGTCCCCTGAGGGGTGAAGTGACGTGTGAAGAGGGTAAGTAGGGATGAACCTGCTTTAGGGAGAGGTTTCTTGATGCCATGGACAATTTGACTGGCCTAACACTACAAGGGTTTTCCCCTTGCCTATTCTTTGATCTACTGTGGCTGGGTCATTTCAGGGGACTCTTGTTTATCTTTGAACTTTCAAAAGATCATGAAAGCACTGAGCAGAACACACATAAAATAAAATCACATGTGTTTGTTTAACATGGTGAAGTATGTAGAACTGCAGAGTTACCTGGACAGCAAGGCCTCTTTCAGTTGTTATTTTCATAATTATGTGGGCATGGTAATTTGTAAAAGCTCAATTGCTGTATGCAGCCTTGAGAGCATCAAGTTCTGCTCTCAATCTCATCAGCTTAATTAAGATATAGTTAAATGCTAATACGTTAAAAATGTTCCTGAAGCTGCTCAAGTGCTGCAGCAATGTGCCTGGATGTAAACAAAGAGCTGGACACACCAAGGCATGACAAAGGGGATTGCTGGGTCAGGAGTGCTACAAATGGCTCAGTTGTAACAGTGATCTCTCAGTGCCTGTGTTGCCACATGTTTTTCCAATGTTTTGAATCAGCTTGAATCAGCCTTTTCCTGCACCTCACTGAACTTTCCTCTTGCATGAGCACAGTCTTGGCTTGACCGCAGGCCCATTGGCCTCCTCTGGCTACAGGTCCTGCACCTTCAGCATCTTGCCCGTTGTGGCATAAAACAGGTATTTCCAAGGAATATTCCTCCTTCACAGGGGTGGGGAAATGCTGTTGCTCTGGTTTCTTGGTAACTGGGCTTTTGTGTACCCAAGGATTGTGAAACAGAGGCTGGAACATGCCTTTTTCTCAGACCTCCTCTGGTTTCAGTTGTCACATCTATAAGCAGAACAGATCATGAAACACATGCTTTCTCAAATCCTGTCAGCTGGGGAATAGTGGGATCTTTCAAGAGCAGGAATTGGTTAGTCCCAACTTTGCCACTTCACCAGCAATGCAAATATCTGTTACTCAAAGGCTATTTAGGAAGAAACCTGTCATGATAATGACTGAATACCTAAAACAACATCTTATGACCAAATATGAAATCATCAGATTAAACACAGAAAAAATAGCAGAAGTTGCCAGGGCAGATTCCTCCTTTGCTTTCATGGGACTATCTAATCTACCCTGACTTGCCAAGTTGCTTGAAAGGATGTTAGTGTCTGAGCTGGGGACATTAGTATTATAGCACTTCTCTGTATTTGCTAGCATGAGAACAGTAAGGAAAGCATGTACCAGAAGGAGATTGATGCTGGTAATGTAATTCACTGTTATGGCTCTTTAGAGACAGAATTCACTGTTATAATCTTGTTCTAAATTTTGAGAGGATTAAATCTAGGAAACCCTTAGGATCTAGATAGGGGGTTTTATTATTACTTGTTCTAAGAAACAAATACCTCCTCTTCGTGGGAGCTGTCTGACTTCATCACATCTGACAAGGAAAGACAGTACCTGACCTTCTTTGTAAGACACCTAAAGCAGAGATTATCCTTAATTATCCTCAATATTTGTCCTATAAATTGTCCTGTGGCAGTCAGAGACATGCCCTGGCTTTGGGAGCAGAGTGCCCTGGAGGCACACTTCCCTGGGGTGGCCCTGGGAGGCACTGTGTGCCTGTGCCAGCTGACTGAGAGGCACCGCGGGGTTAAATTCCTTCCTCTGCTTCCCCCTTCTTTCCAGAGATTAGTAAGCAAGTTGCTGAGCTTTACCACAAATAACCTGACACCATCACCTGAGGTCTTGCTCCAGGTGCTGCTGCTCCGGTCAAGAAGGGGCAGGAGCCAAGTCTGCCCTTTGCTCTGTGTGCCAGCAGGGAAGAGGGATGGGTTCTGTGCCCTTGCCCAGAACCTAGAAGGCCCAGGCAGCACGGGTGGGGAGGGAGGCAGTGCTAGATTTCTCCAATAATCCCTTGCCTGGGTGGAGAGTCCAAGTTGCAACTGAGTTATCGCAGCCACCCCAGACAACATCCTCCTCCCTGAAGCTCTCACAAAGTGTGATTAATTACGTGATAAGGATAGAGAATGAGTTGCAAGTGAGCAATCGCTTTGTGCAGGGGTTAACTGTGTGCCTTTGACCTTTGCCCAGTGTTGCCCATGCTCTCCAGCTGCCACAGACACATGAACTCAAAGACCCCACTGATATCGGGGTAAGACAGGGCCTCTTGAGATCTGTAAACCTTTGGACATGGTGTTATAATTCCCTGGAAGTGCACTGTAACTTGCTTTGCTTTTTGAGGTTGTGGTGAGTTTAGAGTAGAATTGTCTTCATCCGCCACCACCAAACAACCACACTTAGTGACCAACAAGGATGGAAGGTGGGGAACAGGCAACAAGAAGTAAAGGTGTGACCACACTCTAATATCATCACGGTGATATCATATTGATATTGATAAGTAAGATTATGAAAATAGACAGATTTGTTATCTTAAAGAGTATTTTAATCACTAGAGAGTTTGGCTTGACACATTTAATTTCTTTTGAGTTAGTGTTTTTCCTTATTGTAGAGCTGTCCTGACAAAACATCTGTCTTCTCATACTTCTGTGGATATTATGCAAATGTCCTCTCCTAAACTATCATGAGAGCCTCTTCCCTTTTTTGTCTGGAAATCAACCCTGTCCTGATGGAGCAGAAAGTCCCATTCTGCAGAGCCAAGGAACAGTTTTATTATAAGTTTACATAACTTGAAATACAAAAGGGCCCTAAAATTTGCAGTGTGGAAAACTTCACAACATTGTAAACCACTCAGGCTTCAACACAGAAACCAATTTATCCATGTCATATGACTCCAAAGAGCCAGGAAACAATGCACATCTCTTCAGCCTTTCCTGAACTTCTTGGTCAATGTGATGAGTTTCTTAAGAAATAAAACATCCCATCATCAACCAGGAAGAGGTATTTTAGACCAGATGTATGACACAAACTTAATCGGAATTTACTGACTTCTCTCTGCAAGTGCAGTTGTCTGGTAGGGAAGGGGTTTCCTTACAGAGCAGTTCCACCTAAGTTTAACTGAAGTCTGTATAGTCTTAAAACATTCAAGTTGTCCTTTTCAGGCCTAGAAAACAAATTCCAGCTGACAGCCTGCAGTTGAAGTATAAGCTTTCAAGGGCAGAGGGAATTCCTTTATCTCTATGAAGTAATCACCATGTGCCCTGAAGCATGAGGTACTCTTACTAGGCTACTCAATTTTTATTAAGGTCCAGTGAGTTAATTATACCAAATTCTGCTGCTTTCTTTCTGAGGAATTTATTGAACAATTTCCCTGAAGTTTGTTAAAATCTACCTAGCTCAATGGATAATGGTAATTGCAATCAACTTCTCTGGGTTTAACCTACCAAATTTATTTTGCAGATTGTCTCAACATGCAAGGTGTCATAAAGTCCACTTCTGACTTCCACTTCCAAGGCCAGCCTAGAAATTACCTCAGGTTTTCATTATTGGGAAGAAAATAGAAAGTATAGGAACTCTTGAAACAAATGAGAAATGCATTTTATGCTTTCAGGTGCTCTAGGACAAACAGATGAGTTTGGCATCAGGGTCTCACCCTTTCAAGTTGCCACAACATATAACTTAAGTGGCAATATTATTTACAGTGAATAAATACCACCCTCTAAGTATTTAGGGGATAAAAGCAGAGGCCTAAGAAAGGTGAATTCTCCTCATAGTGCAGAGAAAGTGCAAGGGATCCCAGGCCTCTGACATACTCATCCAAGTCACCAATTCAATCAATCCTAATACAGCACTTTGTTATCACTGCTTCCCACAAAATAATTCTTCTTCCACTTCCATACCACCCTGCTGAGCAACGCTTGGAAAGCAGCTGTGCCAACACTGTGGGCTCAAAAGGAGATGTCCCACAGGGTGACCACTGCCTGTGAGAACCCACCTGCTCTGTGGCCCCTTGATCCCCTGCCTAAGTGGATGCCAGAGGACAGGCTGCATCCCTCAGAAGTGCAGATCTACCCGTCCTTGTCCTTCTGCTTCAAACTAAACCAACACAAAGGAGAATGTGGGGGTCCTTGTGAGGCATTCCTTGGGAACAGGGACTGCAGCCTGAGCTGTCCTCTGGGTGAGCTAACCCCAGGACAGGCCCTTCGGATCAGCTCGATGTGCGTGCGCTGGCAAAGCATCATGGATGCTTAGGCAACTGTTATCAGATCTCTGTTTATAAATACAAGATTTTGAATTTGGCTTGAGTGCTTAAGCTTACTAGCAGGCAGGCTTCCCCCCCAACAAAAGCACAATAACAACCAGAACGAACAATCACTGTTTCACCTCTCCCACATTAGCTATTAATAATGTTAATTTACTTCCTTTGAGAGATACCATATGGTCCCCTTCCTGATCCCTCTAGAGGCATAAGAAAAAACTAAGGAAATTAGAGAGACTCCATAACACTGATGGCCACATCCAATGTCTTATCAGACTTCCTGTTGTTGGGAGTATTGTTTTCCTTTAAAGATTAATATTTACAATGGTTACTTAGTTATCTTAGTTCATTTGGTGACCATTAAAGATTCCAGCCCTGAATGCGATGAATGAACCTCCTTTTATTTGTCCTTGATGACTTATTTGTCTTGTGCCTCGTCTGGCTGAAAATCAAGGAAAATAATTATTGGGTTGGGCTTTTACTGCAATTTCATATGAGGGTTCAAAGTGCATGTTTCTGTTTGTTTTAGGGTGGGAGCCCTTACCTGCTGTTTCTGCTGATGTATGCATATTTAAGAATATATGTTTTCTGATTAGAAGCAAAGTTAAAATAGGTATTTTCACCTATTTTTTGCCTGGTTTGAGTACTCCTTGGGGAAAAAAGAGGATGTTTCACATTTCATCCACAATTGGAAGTACAGCAGCCATAAAGGATCACCAAGGGGAGGTCTTTGATGGGACAGAAAAGGCAGCATGTGGCTGTGCACAGGCTAAAGGAACAATAACCCAATTCAGAGTCCGTCCTTAGTTTTCCCCTGTGTATCAGCTGAAGTTCAAGGGATTTCTCAGCAAGGGCTAAAGAAACAGTCATTTTTCTCCTATATTTTTAAATAAAAGCCCAAAGGCAAAGCAGGAAGCAGTCTCTCAGTGCGACACAGATGGGGATCTCAATCCAGCTGCCTGCTTCCAGAGCTACAGAGGCATTTCTAGGCATGAGAGATGGTGAAGCCACCTTGAGTTGTCTTTGTTCCTGCTAAAGAGGAGTACAAAAATGCCCTTGTACTCACAGGGGTACTAGACCCAGCCTAGTTCTCTGGAGAGCACCACCAGAGGAAAACTTGGTCCATACTATGAATTGTTGTGTTCTAACTTTGTGCCATGTGCAGCATTACTGCAGGGATGAACATAGGTGCATGAGCATGCCCTGTTTTTCCCCTCAGCTTGGACTAGAGGCACACCTTGCCTTCCCTGGAAGTGGGAGCTCCTACCAGTTCATCCTCAGCTGCCCTTAAAATGGACTCATTTCCATCTTTGTGAGCAGAGCACCTGCAAGTGCACTTCTTGGTGCATCCCCATGCTGGCCACCTCTCCACACATCCTTCCTACCCCAGCCCATCAGTGTTTTCTTGAGTAAAGTCCTCTGGACCACAAAGGCCAGGATTCAGCCAAGTCTGTTTATGATGTAATAATCATTTTGCAGCATGAACCTCACAAGCAAGGTGGTTCTCAGGCACAGTTGGCTCCTAGAGAAAGGATAATTTATAATCATGACACTTCCAAGGTCTCTCTCTTTTTCTCCTCCTCCCCCCTCCCAGTCCTTGCTCTCATCCCAACTGGTGAATATGGGACAGACCATCCCAGCATTTGCAGGGGGAGGCTGCTTCTCAGGTTTCCTTGCAGAATTCTGTCTCATCCTGAGACAGCATATTTGATGCACTTTTAAATTGAACTCATTTGCAAAATGACAGATGTTTCTGATACGATAAGGAACGTGGCGCAGTGGCACTGCAGAGCTGCTCGTGTTCCTCACCTGAATCACAAATGAGATAATGCTTTCTTATCTGTTAAAAAACACAGCAACTGCACATATAAATAACACGTCACCAAGTGCCAGCTGTTTGTGCCAATGACATTTTTCCTAAAAGAACAGCTCCCCCATCATTTGCTTTCCCTCTTGCAGAAAATCTGGAGCTCTTTTGCAAGGGCAGCAGAAAATATGTTTTTTTCTTTTTTAAGCTGCAGTTACTTTAAAATAATTCCATATGAGCAAAAACCAGCTTTTATGACTCAGGTTTGGGCACTTTTTTGGTGGGGGGGGTTTCTTTGTGGGTTTTTTGGTTTTTGGGTTTGTTTTTTTTTTTTGTTGGTTTTTTTTTTTGTTTTTTTTTTTTTGGTTTTTGGTACTTCCTTGTCCTTTTTCTGCATCTCTCTCTGAACAGAAGAAAGTAAGTATTACTGCTGCTTTCTGTCTCTTGGAAAATCATTCTTGCACACCTTGCTGGCTTTCCATGATTTCAGGGCTTCTGTTCTGAAGAAAGTTACTTAGTGTTTAATTTTTTTTTTTCTGATTTTGAAAATGTAAAAGAGAACAGTAAATCACTTTTCTTAAAGTTTCTACAAGGTTCTTTGTTACCTTGAAATTAGATTGAAGGTAAAACCACCTCTAGAATCCCAGACACAGAAGAAAGCAGGCCTGCTCACTCAGTAAATAGTAAAGACTATTAATTCTTGCAGACAATAGAACTTAAAAATCCTACCAGGTGAAGTTGTTCTGGTAATTGATCTGCTCGATGTTTTATTAGGATAAAACCGAGAAACATTTTTCAGCATTTTGCCAGCTCAGGCAGGGATGTATTTCTCTTACAAATGACCTTCTGGGAGAACTTGACTGCGGGGACATGATTCATTGGCAGCCTGCTGGTGACAGCCTTGTTTCTATTGTTCTAAAACTCTGGTTTCACATTTCTCCTGTTAGATAAGCTGCAAACATTAACTACACAGTGAGCTACAAATAAAGTGTGATGTAAGAATTAAGCCCATTATCTGATTGGCAGTGCAGGGCCACTCTTCCAGGTTAAGGGTTTGAGCAGAGGTTTTGTTTTTTTGATTTTTTTTTTTAAAGTAAAACTTTGGCATCTTACATTACTGAAAGCATTGTCCTCCCAAAAGATAAAATATTCCTTTGGAAGCTGCAGTGTGTATATATAGTGTGAGCTATAAATAGTCTGGAGCTAGTTCTGCACAGTACTAGTGGGCAGAGATATTAAGGACAGATTCTGATTTTTATGGCTACACTGGGGCTGCCGAGAAAAACCAATCTGAAATGGTAGTTTTTAAATTTTATTCAGCATGTTTAGATTCACACCAAGATAAGAATCTTACTGGGGCTTTATATGTTTTTTAAGGAATAAAGGAGTTAGGTGGCCTCAGTTTAATCTTCATTTGAGTTGGAGATTACATATCAATTTCTAGTATTCTTATTTAGGACTAATACCAAGGCAAATGAATTCACTCTTAAATGAGGAATGTCTTGATTATCATGCTAGCTGAAAAATAGGTCTATATACTCCCACAGCTCAGCTGCTGTGAGTGGATGTGCATAAGGACTGAGAAATGGTTGCCATTCAGCTCCTTCAGATGTTAGCATGACTTTCAGCAATTGAATGATGTATGATAATGTTGATATTCATGCAGGCTATTTGACTGCCAGGATAGAGACCACAATGCCTGATCAGTTTCTTTTTCTTCAGGCCTGTGGTGGTTACAGGCTAACATTGGAAAATTCTCTTGCTGAAGCAGTATCTTCCCTGCTGCAATGGGGTGGAGGCTGTGGGCAAGGGATCAAGATGAAAAGTACCTGTTTATAATGGATTATCGACCATGTGTTATCTCTTCTGCTGTAAAATCTTAACAGGACAAAGCATAATAATGTTATTAAGGGCACATGAGACAGGGTCAATGCCAGGGTATTAACCTTACTTAGCAAATTTGTGATAAATATAATAGATTTCATGTTTCCACAAGGACTTTTACAGCAGCTTCTGATCATGCATTAAAACTCGCTGCTCTCTGTTGCATCTTTTCTCAGATTTGGTCAGCAAGGAGAAGGGCTGCTTGTGCTGTTTGCTTGTGCCTTTTAACATCTGTGCAGTTTTGAGGCATCATTCTAGGTTCCTAAATCTTTTTTTCAGTTTGTCAGGTACACCTGAAAGAATGCATTAGGCCACCTACACAGAGATGGCTGGTGGAGGAGGCTGCCAGGCCTTGAGGGTACAGGATGGGCCCCCATGGAGCACTTTGGGGTTCAGTCCTGTGGCAATTTGCTGTGCAGTGGATTGCAGAATTCAGTAGAGCAGCTTTCATTCATACTAGTGAATTCCTGGTGACTTGTGGAGTGTTTGTTGAGGTCTGTGGTGATCTTATGCATCCTAACTGAAGATGTGTGGTTTCCTTCCAAGGATGATCCATAAGGCTTAATGCATCAGACTTCCTGGTCAGCTTTACCAGCCAGTTTATTTAACTGACTTCTCAATCCCTTCTGGAGCAGGACTTCACTCCTGCTTGCACTTATCCTCCCATATGGTGTCCTGGCCACTCTCAGAGGCTGTAGAAAGGGGGCAGGAGAGACAGGAACAACCTCTTTCGTGCATTCCTTTCAGGTCATAACTCACTGCACAGGGACCCTGGAAATGGGCCATGCTGAAGTGCACTGCAGGCAGGGCCTGTTGCACACCCTGGGAAACATCTCAGAGCTGCCTTCAAGTGCTCTAGTGCACGCCAGAAAGAACAAAAGACCTGCAAGGACCTCAAAATCACTCCATCCCTCTAAAACTGCTGTGCCTCCTTCTGTCCTTGCTATGTGCAGTTGGGACAGCTGGGAACATGGAACTGTCTTTCTGCAGATACACTGATGTTCCCAGGCCAGTGACATGTAAATATGAAAATCAGGAAAGCCCAAGGACTAAAAGCAGTGCAGCTCACTCAAATCCCACTGCTGTGAGCTCCTTTCACACCCAAGGAAAGTCCCCACTGCTCTTCCCAAATGGTGACTGAGACCACCCAATAACCTCTGCCACCCTCTTGAGTTCAGCTCTGGCTGTGCCTGTCCCTGTCTGCAGAGATGCATTTCTTGATACAACAGGAGCTGGCCAGATATAATCCCAGCCTTCCTTCTCAATTCTGCCCCCTCATGTGGTAAATGTCTTTACTTGTGTCATTCCACTGACCTTTTATCTTGGTCATTCTTGCTAGCAATAGCTCTAGAGCTCAAACTTACAGGTGAGCACCTTTTACTCCTTAGTCTTAGCTCTGGTGCTGACTGTGGAAATATCTCCCCCTGTCTTCAGCTGGTTCCAGGTAGGGAAGGGAGTTTCTGACAGGCATAGCTCTGTTATTTATCTAGGCTGGTCTGAGTATTTTCCCAAAGAATTTGTGAAATACTCTCTGAATGATCAAAGGCACAAGCATGTGACTCCAGGTCACTGGAGAGCAAGCTATTTAAAAAGCACTAAAAAAAGCAAATCTGAAAGACTATCTGGCACTAGAAAGCACTTAATTTAGAGAAGTGTCCATGTCATGAGTGAATGTCTTGTCATGAGGCAATATTGCAGCATTCCTCAGGGCTAGCGCAGGTCCCACTTTTGTGTGTGACACATGGATAGTGCCACACTGAATGTAAATGTGTTCACATACAGTTCAAATACCCTTGGCCTGCAGTCTTTTTTCTTTTCTTCCTCCCATCTGTTTGACCCCTGCATCACTGGGCTGTCTGGTTGATTCATATAGTCTTGTGCACTATCAGTTTCAGCTTCCCTGATCTTGTTCTGGCATCTGTGCCTTTCAGCATCTTCGAAGAAAGCCATTGTAATTCCATGAGCCTCCACATTTGTAGAATCATTTTCATTTCTCAGATGCAGATAAAATGTTTCTGTCTTTGGGACTGAAGATTTGGCGTCTCAGATGAAATTGTTTCATCATCATAAAATAGAGTTAAGCTTCTTACTTTGAGAATTGTTGGAGTAAGGCTTACTGCTCTCATGGCAATACATACTTGCACTTATTTTCCATGTCTCTGTTTCCTGCTGAGTTGGTTTAGGGAATAATAATCTAATGAAGGGCAAGAAGAAACAAACTGTGTTGAATTATTGCCTTTGCCCTCTTTTTATTTCGAAGAATTCCTCTCCTTTCAAGGACTATGTTTATTTTTCAGTTTCACAAATAAGACCTTGTCTAGATCCTTTTCTTTGACAGGTACAGGATCACACAGGAAGCCCTATGAACTTTCTGACACTCATTCTCACTCAGAATTACATATTCTTAGTGAATTCCCTTGCTGCTTTGCAGGATTATTTCACCAACTGTTTTTTCCTCTCTACAGTTTATATGGTTAATGGGCACACATTCAGAACTGATAAATGAGTAAAATGAGCAAACATGATTATCTTTCCTGTAATAAATTGAGCAGAGTGGGTCCCTTAGGATCATTTTGTGTACAGTCCTTGGCACTGGGAGCCTTACCAAGATGTGCCAGCTCAGCTTTCCTCATCCAGCTCCCTGGGAAGGCTGTCAGAGTGGCCAGCAGAGTTCACCTTAGAGTTTGTCTTCATGCCTTGCTCTGCAGCTGTGATTTGCAAGCAAAGTTTCTTTTTTTTCAAAAGCACTTTCATCTTTTGAAAACCTTCCCAAGAAACCCCCCACCTTCCCTAAATTATTCATGTTTAGGATAGGGTCTGGTGCCCTGAGGTCTAAAATACATATATTGATGATACCTGCTGGAGTCTTGTCTGCGTTGGCAGTGGTAGGAGAGACCTGTGAACCTTTAGTGACATGAAACACTGTGGTTATACATGTCTTTCAAAGCCAGGATGGAGATGCAGCTGAACTCCACTCCCTTACCCTTTGACATCCACTTTTTCTGAAAAATATTTTCCAGTGTCATATTTCAATGGATCAATGAAGCATATGGCCTTTCTACTAAAAAAATCCCAAACTTGAAAGTATCTCTGACAAGATTAAACCCATGGCCTTCCAACATTTCCATGTGCTGTTTGGTTTCTTTAGATCAGCAAGAATAGCCCAAATATTAATATTAGCTGAATAGCCTTGTAATCTCAAAGAGAAGAACTTTTCCCAGAGGGGGGAGTCTCTCTCTTAAAAGGGCCTTTTGTATTTCCTTGGGTGTTTTACAAATGCTGCACCTGTACACAAGAGCTTCATCCAGATCTCAAATATGCACTTCAAAGTGTGCTTCCATACACCCCTGAAATGAGAGCCCCTGTGCATTTGAAAAATCAAATGGGAGTCTAATCTGATTATACAAATATCATGTAGCTACAATGGCTGTGCTCTAATTAGTTTTCAGCCAGGAACCTTTGATAGTGGCCCTTTTCTTCAAAAGGAAGTTTTATCTCCTATACTGGTCAAAATATTTTTAGTTGTCAACCTGTTTACTAAATTCTGTCTAGTCCATGCATATTACCAATCCTTCTCTAATGTGCATTAACAAGATTAATAAGATAATTCTAATTTTGGAATCTCTTTTACATTTAACAGTACAGGTTTTCCTTTATGTAGAACATTATTCATGAAGACACATTTTCTAAGCAAGAGGTTGGATTAGTTTTTGCAGATCTCAGATCAGTCCAGTGCTCTGTCCTCTCTGTAAAAATTTTTAATGCCCTCCTAGCTGAAACAAATCCAAATACATACATTTAAAAAGAAGAAAAAAGCAAAATCCAACCACAACCAGACAATTGCCCACAAACCTTGAAAGTTCTGTCCATCCGAATCCCCCTGGCTGGAACTGGAGATGTCGCAGGCAGAGATATTTCAGGTACGCTCAACTCAGTAGCAATTACCACACCAACTTCTCCAGTCCACCACTTTGACATCTCCAGCAGTTTTCTGTTCCATAATGGCACAAGAGAAGGCAGAAGGCAAACCTGACCTCTGTGCACTCTTGTAAGCACAGAGTGCCAACAAAACCCAGGATGAAAGTGAAAGCCATTTGGATCTGCAACCCTTCTGCAAGTGCAGTACAGTGACAAACAAGTGATGGTCTCATGCACGTCGTTACAGGAATTTCTCCATGCTGATGATGTGCTCTGATGCTCACCAAGTTTCATTCTAACAAAGCATGACGTTGTTTTCCTCACCTGCTGGCCTGCACTGCCAGGCCATGGGGTTTGCCCTCATCCTTGGGGGAGAGAGAAGCCCTGATGTTGGCTTCAGTGGTTGCCTTTCATGCTGAAACATCTTCAGCCTAATCTCTTTTATTGGCAGCATCCAAAGTCAGATGCTTAAACCTCACATGGAGACTGAATAATTAGAAAAAGGGATTGTATCCAACTGCCTCATGTACTCACATGTGCCTGAGTGGTGAAAAGTCACAAATGTCTTTCTTCTCTTTTCCCTCCTTGACTGATCTTGAGTAACTTTATCCCTCTCAAGTGCAAGGGTGGTGTTGTGTCCTTTCATACACTTTAATAACTGGTTTCCCTTAGTTAATACTCAGTATCACCTGGTTTCCCTTTGACTTGAGATTTATATTTTATGTTTTCCCAAGGCAGGTATGAAGGCTGGCTGCACCCAGGTGCTGCTGCTACTGCTAAGCTTCCACTTTACATTCCCCAAATTCCAGTCTGGTGTGTCTAGGCAGATATCTCATGGCTGTTTAAATTGAAAAACAGTAACATTGAAATACACTGAGGTTAAAGAGAAAGTCAAACAACTACTTTAGGCTTAGAGTAAGAGACTACCGGCTGAGAGAGATTTTGTGGGCAGGAAAGCTAAAGAAACTGGTCTTTAATGCAGGAGCAGAACCACCTCTACAGAGACATGTAGGCTGAATAAGGATATGATGTGAAAACAGAAGAAAAAGGTAGTTGAAAAATGGCCAATTGTTTTAATTCCAGGGAAATTCCAAAGCAGGACTTGCTGTAGCACATCCAAACTGCAAATGTTCTGACAGTTTTAGCATTTTTGGTGGTGTTTTCAAGACGTCTTCAAACCACTGTTGATTTTCCCCCTCCCACTGCCCTTTTATCAGCAAGCAAAGATGACAAAGCAGAGTGGGAAATTAGAATATTACAATGTTCACTACCCCCACAGTCTCAGTGACCATAAAGAGAAAGACAACCTGACGTGCAGAAAACCAGCTGTTAGAGTTCAGCTGCCTGCATGCGTGTGTGCAGCAGAGAGGGTGCAGAGCGTGGGGGATGAAATCGTGTCACTGCATAAGGAGTGGTTTGGGCACAGTAATTGTTATATCTGAATGATCGTGACATGCAAGCAGGGAAAACAATGATGTTTTCAGACTCTGAAGAAAAACAAAATCCTTGCTTCTTCCAAGCACGGCTGAACTTTGCAACCAAGAGCTTAATGCCATACCAGGTCAGTTGGGATATAATTGTCTCTAACCAAACAGTCAAAAGTTGGAGTTTGCTATCAACTGGCTGAATGACACCCAGAAATTCTTTCCAAACTTACAAACAAGCAAAGAGACAAGTTTGAACCTGAACTCCAGGGTAATCACGCCCCTCAGGAGCATAAACAAACATGGCACCAGCTAGAAAATTATTCTTGAGGCGTCACTTTTGACTGATGCAGATGAGAAGTTCCCAAAGTTGGGGTCGCGACCCTGAGGAGTGCTGATGGAAGGGAGGTCATGAGCCCGGAAATGAGGGTGGGAGCCAACAGGCTTGGGAACTGCTGATGTAGGCAGATGAATGGGCACGTCAAAGGGGTCCCCTTGGAATACCCTTTTTCCCCTCTCCTGCCTCAGAAACAGAAACTAGTGAAGTTTAAAGCTGATGAGGCTGGCTGTTTATAGCACTCTGCTGTGTTTTTACAAGCACCCCTGGAAATGAGCCCAAGATGATTAGGGAGATGGGAGCAAGGATTGCTCTTGAGGGGAGGATGTGGGACAAGGAGAAGGGGACGAGAGGCAGGTCTCTGGGAAACAGGATCTGCCAAGCAAAAATAAGATTTATCAGTTTCAATGAGAAGAGAACAGAGGCTTTTTAAGGTTGTAGTGGAGTTTTAAAGTCTAACTTGGAAGGTCAAATTCTTCTCCCTTGAGAAGTCTGAGGGATGTTCTTGTGCTCCTTCCCTGTGAGAAGCCCCTGGTGCTGAATTGGATACCTTGGTGTGGAAGTTAACACAAGGTGGGATTAATGTGTGGCCAGAGTAAGGTCTGTACAGCTAATATATGCACTGAATAAGATAATTACCTCTAAGTGAGTCTCTCTCAAATGGCCTCTTTTACTGTCCTGGTGTTTCAAAATCTACCAAAGCTAGGCCCTGCATTTATGTGTGTTGAGAGTAAGACACTGTTATTGGAAACTGGGTGGTTTACTTTATAATGCTCATATAATGGAAGAAAGTGGAACAGACCAGAAAATTAATGTAGCTTACATTACTAATTTTGTATCCTGTCATTATTAAGAAAAGCATTTTAAGTTTTAGTAATGTCATCTTTTGTAATACCAAACTGGCTTCAATACAAGAGGAGCATCAGCACCATGAGATGGATACCTTGAACAATCCCAGGGCATGGAGGAGACAAGCAATTTTTGGTAATTAGGAGGGAGTATAGCAACAGCCCAGGTTCAAGTCAGGGGTGGGAAATGGGCCTGGAGGGGATAAGCCAACAGAGGCCATCATTGAAAAGCAAACATTAGATGCGTGTGATGCAATACCAAGCTGTGGCTACGTGCTGGGTACAGCGCAGAGGTAAAGTCAACACCACTGTGTGCTATTTATTTAATAGTGCTGTGTTGGGAGGTGTTCACTGACAGGAACCCTGCAGCTACAGGGTTTCCTGGGTGCTGTCTTTTAGGCTCAAAGATGGCAGGGACAAGTCCTGCTCAGGGCTGAACAAGGTTCTGTGAGCCAGAGGGCAAGGCAGAGCCAAGTTGCTACTACAAAGATTGAAATAAATGCTGGAGAGAGAGGAGAGGTGAGACCCTGAGAACAAGGAGAGGTAGGATTTCTTGAGCTTTAAACCCACTGGCAGGGCAGACCTAGGAACTTCTGCCCAGGGAAACTCTCTGCCTCTGCTTATTTCTAGCAAGTTAAAGACTTTGTAGACCTTTTCATGATTAAATGAATTCATGTCAAGCATGTACAACTTCAAATAGCAGCTAGTTGGTCAAGCAAGTGATGCCTAATCTTGTGTTGAGGGCCTTGTGAGCTTCTTTCTTGGAGGCAACTAATTTAGCAGGATGGTCCAGACTCAATTGGTAGGTGAGATTCAGTTAAGGCTCTTACATGCATATCTCCTAAGTGCCAGCCATAGAGATTGCTCACAGATGTGCTTCAGGTGTGGCCAGATTAGCGTGGAAGCTGTCCATGTATCCAGTTCTGGTGAACCATCATGGACCAGTCTCCACAAGTTTCTTTTCAGGATTTAAACCAAACCTTTGGTTTGTTTGAGAATTTCAAAGTTTTATTTTCATAATTACCTTTAGTTTTGGAGCTGCCCTCAGGGCTATCTGGAATCTACTGAAACATGCTGAACTCTGAATCAAAGGTTTCTGTATTTCATGTCAAATGCACAGAAATCAAGTATGAGGTTTCTGCTCCAATCATGTGGAAGTTCATTTTAATTTCCAAAGCATGCTGTATTTTCTTTTAAGAAACTGATGAGTTCTGTTTAATGCTGAGGTCAGAATATATAATTTCAGGCTGGCTGTTTTTTCACATCAAAGCATGTGACTTCAGTTTCCAAAACATTTTCCAGTCTGGAAAATAACCCATGGGAAAATAATACAAATCTCATCATGATGCTTGAAATTGTCATGGTTTTCACATGTGACTGGTGACCACGCAAAGTAAAGAAAGGATCTAATGTTACAGGATCTTTATGGTCAGTTTGTGTTGTGATTTGCTTGGTGCCTTTAGTGCAGTAATACTCTAGTCCTGTGGCTGACCCAGTCCTGATCTATCTCTTCAGGTACACCTAATCTCCAGTGTGCTTCAGTCAGTAGGTTTGTTCGAGGCTTTTTCCCTTGATACTACCTGAAAACATTTTAAGGTATATGGCATCCTCCTTGCAAGGAAATTTTTCAGGGGACTATCAGGAATTTTTGATTCTCACATATCAGGAATTTTGATTCCCATTCTTAATTCTTTCTGTTACTGCTGGTCATAGAGCTCATCCTGTGATGGCACCCTTAAAATAAACTTTTATCAGATTCATAAGTTAATTGTTGATACATAATGTAAGGGCTCATCCCTGTCCTCCTACTTGAGCTCCTAAATACCAAAAGGAATTCTTCCTGAATAAAAAAAAAACCCAACAAAATAAAACTTAACGAGTTTCAGCCTATTAGAAATCTAAGCCTTCAGAATAAATCCTTTACCCAAAATATAAGTCTCCCAAATTAAATGCAGGCATGATAAAAATGCTAGATTAAAAAAGAAAACCCAAACAACAAACAAACAAAAACAATAAAAACCAAACAAACAAACAAAAAAAAAACAAAGCAAAAAAAAACGAACCAAAAAACCCCATGAAAACAGATAAACAAATAATGGGCTTTTCTTGCTGGAGGCTGTTACAGGGCAGAGCTCTAGAAATAGTTCTATTCACTTAATGAAGGGCCTTTGGATTATAAGTTTTCTGTTTGTAGACAGGAGACTCTCTTTGTATTTCTATATGAACAGGGCTTCTCCTAAGGAGCTGTGACCTTTAATCTCATTATGTATGGATCTGTGTATTTGAATGTGACATATGAATTTGTTACCAAGATACTATTTGAAGCAAACATCCTAAGGCTTTCCAAGTTGGCAAGTTGATGCTGATTTCTGAGTCATCCCAGCCTAAAATATTATTTTGTATTTTTGCAACATTTTGGACTGTAGAGGAAGCATCAGCCATTTTACCTGACTGATGCTATCAGGTGCTTTCCATTATTTTCCTAATGTATGTCCTAGAGACAGCCAGACACACACATCAGCCTGGGTACAAATGGCACAGCAATTGAAGGGGATTCAGTTTATCAGAAAGGTGGATCAGCTCAGTTAACTATAGCAACTTATCTATGGCAGGATAAGGACTTGACAGGTTCTTTCAAGCTTAATGGAATTTGCATCACCTCGTGTGTTGCTTTCCTCACCTTCCTTCTCCTTTCTTCTTCCCTGGATTGTGCCATCTCTTCTTGGTTTATACAAACACACAGTGCTACTGACAGCTTTTTCTGCTGTGCTGGTTCAGTGCTGGGACTGGGCATGGTTGTGGCAGATCTGGGCATGGGCAGCACAGAGACCATTTGTGAAATGGGCTGGGGGGCTCCAGCCTGTGCCACAGTGTCTGGGCTCCTGTTAGTCCCTTGGTTCTAATTTATATAGTAGTGACTACTAATTAACAACCTGTTAGCTAGTTCTGAGAATTATTCTGGAATGTGGCCTTTAGTAATAGGGGATTGATAAATGGCAGGGGATTCACTTCCAGTCCTGCACTCATTCCAGGAATCCTATAACAGTGCACAATATCTCTTGGTGCTGCATAATATCTATTTCTGAATTCTAGCTGCAGCTGAGGCTTTCTTTTTTTGTCCTACTGGAGTTGCTGAGATTGTTTCATTTGTCAGGGGAGTATGTTCAAAGAAGAAATACTAAAATATGTTGAATAAAAATATATTTAAAGTATTTCTACCCTATCTGAAATATGATTTCTCAAGATCTTGCAGAGTGTCTGTAGCTTAGCCAGCTGCAATATTAATGGCACCCCATGAAAAAGTGCCAGAGCCCTATAACTTTCATATAATTAATGAATTGTAGATACCACTCTCAGCACGAATAATTAGCAGGATTTATACTGCGTTCTCTTCACGAAGAATGAGTCACTTCTCCCACACTCAAAGCATGCAGAAATTCTCAGGGAAAATGCAGCTGAGTACATTTAATTATTATAATTTCATTTAGCTATTTTTTGAGTTTGATGACAATGTCATCATAAATGAAATCTAGGGCATTTCATACCTTCATGCTAGGAAGCTATCCTTGTAAAGGGAGGACATGGCAGTTATAAATTAGTATAAGAAATGAAAATTATTTCCATGGACATTAATTTTTTGTAGAGCAAAAGTTTATTGAGTAGTACCTCACTTTCATTTTCCAGCAGTCCAAAAGTGAAACTCTTTACCACATTTACAAGCAGAGGAGCTGACCTTCAGGAACTCGCATGATTTCCAGCAACACCCCATATATAGCATTGAGATAATGAAAGCAATGAAAAAAAACTTGCCATTACAAGTCTCCTGAAGCTGGCAGGTGTTATCTCTGTGTAGCCATGCTCCCATATATATGACATAAGGCTCTCTTCCCTTGTGTTCCAAGAATTTATGTCACTGAATAGTTCAGAGAAGTCCCAGTCTTGAACTTTATTTGTGGTAGATGATGCTGTGGGGACTTTGGAAACTCACAATGACTGTTATCTAGTTGAACAAAATGTACAACCCCTCGTGTAGCTAACTTTTAATAGCCAAGTAAATAAGTAAACCTGGGGTAAATAATAGTGTAACACAGGTAAAAAATTTAGCAGGATCAAAAAAGTAGACTCTGGGAAAGGAAGGGTCTGAATGGGCTGAGATCCTTGTTCAGCTGCACTGAAACAGGTCAATTCCTTCAGCCTAAGGTGTTCCTGCTGCCTCATCTTAACTTGTCCTTGGTGTCTCTGAGACAGGTTCTGTGTCCTGAGCTGTGTGTGCCCTTTCTCTCTGGGTACCTGTGAAAGCACTATGGAGGAGTTTGTGCAGCTCAGTTAGATTTATCTCTTTTGCTGTCTTCCTAGTATGGTTAAAGGAGAGTTAGGAAACTATGAATAGAATCATTATTTCAAATATGGTCCAAAAGTTTGTATTTTCACAACCGTGTCTTTTCAGAGAAGAGAACGGAGCTAAGTCAGAATAAAAGCAATTGTGGGATTTTTGGAAGGGAGTAGATGGCACAGCGAAAGCAATGTGTTGCAAGTGGGTAGATCCAGCCTGTGGGTACCATATGTTTTGAAATCCTTGTGGTCTGGATAGTGACCAGCTAGATTTTTCAGCCTGAGGCTTCCCCACCCCAGTGAGGAAGATTTCCTGCTGCTATGGAGCCCAAAAAGTGCCTGAGCACCCTGAAGTCCCTCTGGCACTTATCAACCTAAATACAATTAAAGCACCTTTGCAGCAGAGCGTTTGCAAAGAGAACTGGAGATCACTGCTGTCTATACCCTGCTTTTCTGCAGACTGCTGTCTTGATACATTTCTGTATCACCAAAATCCATGTTTGAAGTGCAGACTTTCTCCAGACAAATTGTGGGCTGATGAGCCTGGCCTGTGCAAAAGTGTCAGCATTGACTGCTGGATGTAAAATGGGATCTGAAGTACAGGGGTCTGGAAGGCAGAAACTTTGTGTTATGTGGCCTTTCTGTTCTTATAATTAGGATATTATTATGGTTGAGCTCTCTCTTTCGTAATACACTCCTGTGATGACTCCCAAATATACTCCTTCAGACATAGTCTGCAGCCAGTTATCCAGATAATGAAGAAGGGCAGGGAGAGGGAGGGGGAAGATTGCCCACAGCTAATGTGAAACATGTGCCAGTGAGACAGTAACTAGTCAGTGTGTCCATCTTTTAATATGCAGAAAGTGCATCTCCTTAGAGCCACAGATGACCTGGGGCTCCTGGAAGCTGTAAGCAGGTGAGTCTCTGTCCTGGCTGTGACACAGCCAAAGCTGTTGGGAAAAGACAGAATGGGCCAATCCATGGCTCAGGTAATCCATCTATGGATAATCAAACACTGTGTCTGACTGTTCTCCTTGTTAAAGAATCCACTGCCAGTCTAACATGATGAAATTCCTGCCACCTATGTTGATGTTTTTCCTTATTCTAATTAGTAACTGGACTTGGAGCACACCTTAAGATCAGCTGAGCTATATAATGTAACTATATAATTTAACTTTTTTACATAAAATACAGGAAGTGGAAAGATTGTACAAAACTGCAAAGTGCATGGCAATACAGCTCAGTCAGCTTTTGAAGATTACTTGACTTAGTGAAAAAGGCTTTATCTTCCTCTGGGTAGAGACATTCTTCTGCTGTGACATAATCTCACATTTTATCTTGTATCTCCTTTACTGTTTCTGGAGAAAATATAGAGAGAAAAGGATAAAATACCCTCTGGTGACCCCTACACCTCCAGACTCATTATTGCCTCGTGTCTTTTGTGACAGGTAACTTTCTAATGAGTGTTGCTGGAGGAGTTTCACAGTCATTGTTAAAATGATTTGTTGGCTTTAGGACTTCCATTTGGAAGATGGAATCCCTTACCATTGAGAAGATGCAGACCCTTCAAGTGGCATTTAGCATTACCTTCAGGATCAGCCCTTTGCTCCTTCATCCAGCACTGTTGATGCCAGTGGAAGTTCTACCCTGGATTTCAAACCTGATGAGGCCTGAGGATTGTGGTCCTTTCATCCTTTGGGCAGTTAAGATGCTTATGACCTTCCATAGGGTCTGCAGACACTGTGATGGAGGGTGGACTTGGTGCCACCCATGGTGGGAGCTTTGCCCTGAAGTGCTGACAGTCTTAAGTTCAGATGTAGAGCAATGAGTGGGAGTAACAAGTAAAAGTGGGGAATGGGCACAGTGAAGATCATGGCAGTGGGACAAGGTTGCTCTGATCTGGCAGGTGAAGATCCTGATGGCTGCAGTGATTAAACAGTGACTCACCAGCTGCAGGCTGGAAGAAAGAAGCGAGACCTGAGAAGGATGTGGCTGTGGGGAGACCTGGAGAGCAAACATTAGGAGGACAGTTCATGCCCAGAGGACTAGAATAGCTTGTCCACTACTTTAATTGTTGTAGGCATTTAAAACACACTGGGTAAATCACTGCAAAAATGCCCAAAAGAACAAAGTTGCATCAGTTATCTTCCTGAGCATTTGACTGGATTGATTTTTATTTATACTAGACAAAATAGGGTTATTAGTGATGTTTCATCTTTAGTCTGAATGTCTTTAATTTGGACATCCATTTAATTTGGAAGTTTTCCATGTGATGCCAGTGAGACTGTTGGATTGTAGTCATGACTTATAACCAAACATCTTTCTTGCTCCATGTTGCTGACCGCAGCTTTGGTTATGAAATGTGAAAGAATGTTAAAATCCAGTGTATTTTTCTCTGTGGATTTTGTTTCTTTTTATTTTTAACATTTTGACAATGAAAAGTGTCAGTGATGCCAGTTGCAAGTCTTTAGGTTTGCCATTGCGTGGGTGTGATTATTTGCTTTTAAAACTGACAGCTGTGGATTTTTAGTACCTTTTTCTTAATAATATTTGGGAAAATGGCTTTACATAAAAGGTTGCTGTATGAAAAGGTAAAAGCATGGCCAGGTTGGGATGACGGCGTCTTTTTCATGTGTTGCTAACTTTTTCAGAGAGCAACAGCAACAAGCTGAGCAAAGGTTGGAGGCAGCGTGCTTCTTCTGTTTCCCTTGAATTCCTTTCATCAGTCCAGTGACTACATGAGTCCTGATGACACATTTCTGGGTCACATGTGCCAGAAAGATGGACTATATGGAGATACATGGCATGGAAACTATTCTAGCTCGAGCCCAGTTATGTACACAGGTTTCAGACATGCTGTAAATGTGTATATTCTTCACATGGACTTTATTAATAGCACAAGACTGAGACAGGGAGAGCCAGTTACATTGTTCCACGTATAAGTAAAGCAACAGAAATACAGTCTTTCTTGTTCCTTATTGTATTAAGACTGCAAATGGCTTATTAGAATCATAGAATGGCTTGGATTGGAAGGGACCTTAAAGATCCTCCAGTTCCATGCCCCTGCCATGGTCAGAGACAGCTTCCACTATCCCAGGTAGCTCCAAACCCCGTCCAACCTGGCCTTGAACACTTTCAGGAATGGGGTATTGACAGCTTCTCTGGGTAACCAGTACTCATGCTCAGAGTAAAGAATTTATTCTTAATAGCTAATCGAAATCTCTCCTCTTTCAGTTTATTACCCTGTAAGGTAGCTTAGACTAGCACAGGCCCATTAGAAAATGCAGAGCAGCACAAGTCAGAGCACAGATTACCCAAACCCAGCTGGGGGGCTGCAGGAGAGGAGCAAAGACACAAGGATGCAGCATCAACAGCTGGAGAAAGAATAGGAAGCCCAGATGAGTATTAAAAGAGCCAGACCCATGCATGACCAAACTGAATGCTTGTTTTGTTTTTGGTCCAGTGAAAACTTTGCAATGGAAGAGTTAGACAGCTTTCTTCCTTGGCTCTGCCATCAAAGGGGTGCTGCTGCCATTCCCAGCCAACTTTCTCACACTCTGTGGGATCCAGATTTCTCTCTGCAGGATATTGCTCTGGTTAGGAGATCAGAGGGGAAAATGCTGGAGCTGTAGGTTCTCTTTATTTGGATGTTTTCAGGTTCGTCAGTCACTTCTACTGCAATTCTTTCAGCTAGTGGTAGTAGCAAGCTGTTGCCCTGGTACATGGATTAAATAGAGTTGGAGACACAAACTGGAGTGGTTGAAGATTGCATATCCAGTCCTCTGGGTTCCCACTAACAGAAAAAAATGAGAAATGTATCTAGAGAAACTTGATCCAAGTATTCATGTCCTTCAGACACTGAATAAAACCACCTGGATGGAAAGAGCTTTCATTAATGACCCTCCTGTGTTAATCACAACCAATTAATTTAATATTCAACAACATGGAAAAATCTGGAAAGGTTAATCCTGTTTGGCATCTTTGATGAGTATGAACTAAACTCCAATTTCCTAAATAATCATAGCCTGGGCTATGCTTTAAATTCCTACTTATAACTTTTAAAAGGGATACTCTGACATGCTTCAGAGGTGTGGTGAGCCCAGATGAAAACACAGACATCAGGTTCTGACTATTGAGTAACTTAGGGTACATGAAAAATGAGAGCTATTTTACAATAGAAGGCTGGACTTTTTCTGCCAATGAAATTATTACACAAATTATGTAATAATTCACACATTTTCATTTGAAAAACAAGTAGAAATTCTTCAAAGGTGGCGGCAAGGGGCTTCAAACCATACTAAGAAGAAGAGTGGTCTCCCATTCAACACCTTTTATATGAATGGGACATGCAGATAATGTGCTCCTAAATGCCAGCAAGGAAAGGAATACCAGCAAACTGGTAGAGCTGTAAACCAGGAATCAGGATCAGGATTTCTCTCCCCAGCTCTGTACCTAACATGCATTTTGATCCTGGTAACTTTCTGATTTTCAAGCCTCAGTTTAACCATATATTTAAACAGATAAACCAATATGTATCCTGTGAGGATACTGTAAAAGTTGGAGGGTTTGGAGGGGAGAGATGCTGAGTGTAGTATTATTTGAACTGTATTTTTACAGGTTCACTCTCAGAAGAAAAATATGTATAATATGTAAAATTCAAAACATTCTTCCATGTCCTTAGGTTGAAATGATGGACATAAATGAGAAAAACTGTATTTAAGTGCTAAGCAGGATACAGCAATAGGATTATTGCATTTCCATTTGCACTGCAAGCAAAGAATTCATCATAAATGTGCTAGGCATGCATGGTTTTCTATCACATTTATGAAGATGATTTACCTCCTGTAATCAAAGTCAGCCACATTAGTGGCTAAGAATATTTACTAAGCTATAGGGAAGAAATCAGTTTTAAATTCTACTGATTTCTTTTCATCTGTGTCTCAATTAAACACTCTACATTAAATTCCTGAAATTTTTATGCTGCTACTTGTAATGGGTCAGAAATGTCAGGGTATCCTTGAAGTGGAGCACTCTTCTCCAAGGCACTCTGCATAGCTTAATTAGCACATTTATTTCTTTCCCTGTGCCTTCTCTAAGGGCTTTCGTTATGTCCGATGCTTCCAGTTATTAGAAATCGGAGCCAGAAGTCAACTGATGAGCTACTGATCACTCAAACTAAATGTAATTTAATGCAACAGTTATCTAAGCAGCTTGCAAAGCCCCTCTGGGGACTGGATGTGCTGGGATGCTCCAGGATGTACATCCCTACAGACTCTGTGCAGTGCAGCACAGACACGCGTGCATCAAAGGACCTGATCCTTTAATGGCCCAAAGTCATCACTATGGCACTTTCTTTTATTCTGCTATAGCAAGAAATCAAGCAAGTAAGATTTAAAACTGTCAAAAATTAGATGTTTGTTTTGTTGGTGTGTAATTGGGGTTTTTTCTCAACAGGCAGTGAGGGACCTTCCCAATATCTTCAAGTAGTTCTGTTGTCTGGAAGCCCCAGCCTTGGCTATCTAATTGCCATAGCTGGGCAGTGAGGAAAACATTTTAAGTCCTCATTTAAGTCCTGGAGCCAGATCATGTCTCAGAGTCTCTAGCTGAATGTTTTTCATCCAAGATAGCTGACTATCATTCTGGCTAATGATATGTCATTAATATACAAGTCCTCTGAAATGTTTGCCTATGAATTGTGAGACTTTGACCCTGAGATACCAGAAATCATTCCAATTAGACTAAACACATATAATTCACATAGTTCAGTATATGGTGAGGTCTCTTACCAACCCTTTTCTGATCATAGCCATTATGTGAATGACAGCATGTGCATGTCATACTGGGATTTTCCACTTGGCCTCTGTTCAGTACCAATCTGGTAGAGGGATGAAAAGTGGACTTGAGGAATGCAGTTCAAAGGACTTGCACTCTTGAACCTGTGTACCAAGCCTGGCTATGTGGATCGAAGTAATGACTTGTGATGATATCATAAACTGGGGAGAGCCCATGCAGGGCCATGAAAGAAGATATACAGCCCACAGGTGGGACAGTGAGGAGGAGGAGCCAGGCAAGGAGCACTTAGGGAGTGGAAGGCAGCTAAAGGATGCTATAGGAAACAACAGCCATGGCAACACTGTTCTGACAACAGTTTCTTCCTCCACTTCCCTGTGGAGGTCTTGCTAAGTTAAAATTCTCATTTTGGTTATCTCTGCCCTTGAAAAGACTGTGGTTACATTTTTGAAGACCTGTTGCCAAAATTGCTCCCAAATTCTGAAATGCAAAAGGAGTAAGGAGTCATATAAGTAAAAAATCTATCCAGATTGCTGGATCTTATTATATTAGGAAGTATTGGAATCCTGATACCATGTAACATGCAATAAAATTGGTCTTGGTTTATTGCCATATTCCATGCTGACATTGAAATACAGAAGCTTTCTGAAGAACAGTCTTATGTCTTATATGGTATCTGTTGGTATACTTCACCCTGCATGTTAACAGTGCAGTAAAACGTAACTGCTGGCTGACATCTTATTTAAAAAACCCCTACCTTCTTCAAAGAAACTTTTCATTCCCCATCTGGGATGCTGTAGACTAACCCTTTCTGTTAAGGCAAACTTGATAGGCACGTATATTAATTCAGATTCAAAGACCCTTGACCACCTCTCTGACTGTATTGTCTGCTCACATTCATTTTCCTTTTATCAGATCTCACTGTACATGCTGCAGGCCCCTCAAAGGTACTGTGGTTTTAAATGCTCAGCTTTTTATTGAGAAAATCAGTGCAGGTGAATGAACAGTGTGAGCAGAGTGGCAGCCAACATGGCTGGGATATACTGCAGTATCTCAGGAAGGAGCAACCAGATCTGGGATGCAGCACAGTGGGTGATAGAATCTCATTGTCCCTATAATACTTCTTGAGACTTCAAATATTGTGATTTGTAAGGGTATTCCTACTTTAGCCAGCAGGCTGATCAAGAAAAAACAATTATAGGTGATGCACTTTTTTATTTTAGGGACAAAATGCTATGCAACTCTGAGCACATCTTTCTTAATAATCTAGTTGTTCACATTTCACATATGCCCCTCTTGAACTGCCTATAGAAATATGCAACACTCCTCAGCTTGTCTGAGTTTGGGGATTTCAAAGGCCTTCCTGGCTCTAATGAAGGAGAAGAAGGCATTGTATGGACTTTCTGTAAGGTTGAACTCCATGCAGAAAATGCAGGGAACAACTCGTTCCATGGCCTTCGTTTAATATGTTGACAAACCTAGGCTTAGACAAGGCAAGTGTTTTGACCTAGTTTACCCAGAGAGCAATAAGGAAGTAAGCTAGAAAATACCAAGGAAATTACCCAGGGAATTCTCCAATGAGGCAATAAAGTACAAACGAGCCTTTTTGCTGTGAACTGTCTGCAGTGCCCTCCACCTCCATTGGCTTTGCACAGAGCTGACTTTGTCACTTAGTGCTTTTTGGAACAAACAGTTTTAAAAATGTCTCTTTTGGTGAGTCTAAGCAGAGGAAAGGTAATTGGTCACATGCTGTGAGTGCTTCAGATGGGCTCTGGATGCTGTCTCAGGCAGCACATGACCTGACATGCTGAGCGGGTGAAGGATGGGTGCGGCTCTGCCAGGGGTGCCTGGGCTTGTTGGGAGGATTGTTGCCATTCCTACCCACTTCTCTCTCTGTGGTCTTTCTGAAACAACACGGGGTATTAGCAGTGGTTGTGTGATGTAATTCATTTAGGGGGGGAAAACTCCCTTATAAAGTTTGTGATGCTATTCTCTTTGAAACAAAACAAAGTGGGGAGATGGGCTGGTGAGCTGAAAATTCAGTGGGACACTGTCATCCATCCTGCAATCAAAGATTCAAACAAATCTTCCACTGGAAGGTCCTGAGTCTGATCTAAGTGCAGAAGCACAGACACTGTAGCAGCCTGCAGTGCCCTGGGCTGGCTGTGCACAGGCTACAGGGTTGGCATGGCAACACCAGCTTCCAGTGGGTGTAGGAGCATCCCTGAATCACAGCTCTACCTGCCATCCCATTGCACCTCCCAAGTGCTGAAGGGAAGTGTCATGGGAGCCAGCAAAAGGCTTTCTCTCCCAAAAATAACTACTGAGAATAGGGAATACTTATCTAACAGGGCCTGCTATTGAAAAACGGATCTTGGTTCATATAAGCAGGAAAAAGACATTGAGGCTTATTTGTATTTCTGCCCCTGAGCACAAAGGGGTTGGAAAGCAGGCGGATCCCACCGATTGTGTGCTCCTCCTGTTTGGAGATGTAATCGGCGTCCACATACTGTGCCACAGCCTTTCCTCATCTCTAGGGGTTGGGTTGGGGCTGGGAATGATGGTGGGGATAGACCACCTCCAGTGTAGAGGTGAAGGTTCCAGCATCAGGGTGGGGGAGGGCTGGTCCCTGATGCAGAGTCTCTCCCCATCTTCTGACATGTGGCACACACTGCTGGGAGCAGCGTTTGTGAGGCATGGAAGAAAACACAGGGTCACCCTGTTCTCTGCATCCCAACTTACCAACTGGAGAAAAAGCCTCTGTGTAAACAGCACAAATGAAATGGATGTTTCACTCTGCTACTGATAAGTTTATCAGCAAATCCATGTGCATTTTGGACCCTGAGGAAAATACAAAGAAAATATGTTAAAGAAAGAAATGTGGAGGGTCCTCAGCTTACCTCCAGCTTACCACACCCTGGGGATCAGGGTGCTCTGGTCCGTGCTCTGGCACGTGTCAATCATTGCTCAGCCAACATGACTCCAAGGCTGGGGCTTTGTCATTTGTAACCAAGAGGTCCAGTCTTTCCTGGGCTGCAGCTGTTTTAAGTGCTACTGAGATAAATGAACCAGGACTATGCAGAGGCCCTAGGGAAGATGGAAGCATAGCAGGGGCAGGCAGGGAACACAGCTGATGCTGGGGAGTACTGTGGAAGGCCCTGCTGGACCTTGGGTGAGAGGTGCGGCCGTGGCCTCTCAAGCTGGTATTGTCTGTGGACAGACTATTGTTCTCTGCAAGGAAGCAAAGAGAAAACTGTCTCTTCTGCTTCCTTGACTGTGGCTCTGAGCCAGTATTGCCTCACCAAGGGCTCAGCACCAGCTCGGAGGTCTCACAGCTCCAAAATGCCTCACCCACGTTGCCTCAAATGCCTGCTCTGGTGTCCTGTTACATATGGATCATTTTGGCTGACTGGATTTTGTTCCCTGCAAGTGAGTGGCTGGGAAGGAGATGTGTTTCACACAGCTTATAATAGAACTCTTGCTTTGACCTCCACGACCAGGAGATTAACGCCATTCCAGAATGATATGGTGCGTGGTTTTTAAGGGTCCAAAGGCAATTCCTGTTTACAGAGCTGGTCTGGAAGAGCCTCATAATATTCAGGCTGGGGCAGTGGCTGTGCAATTCCTTCCCTATCACTACTCTTTCAGGTGGACTTATGCCCTGCTGAGGGAGAACTAAAAACATCCTGTGGATTGCTGAGCCAGGCTGCTGTGGTTGTGCAAAATCCCACTGGCTGTCTCTGAGACGAGAATGAGGAAATTCCTGTACCTATCCCTTCTCTTTAAAGGAAATCACTTCAGAGCTTCTTCGGAGTGATTCTTTCTGGATTTGGATTTTTGAAATTTCTTTTAGGAACTATTTTGATGAGATCCAGAGAAAGGTTGCCAGTACTTGTGGGAAATTTGCCATTGACAGTAAAAATACATTTGCAATAGCCTTGGACTTCCTTCAGTCATTCAGTTCTGCAGATACAGTCTGAAATGCCTTGATCTATTGAGGTCCAACCTGCTAATCCTAATTATGTGCTCATGCCCAGCATCTTTACCTCTAATGGGCACTGAGATCTGGGCCTGTGGTACTGCTCCCACCATGCCCACTTTTCCAATAAGTATGACAGGCTGAAAGCACTCTGAACAGGAAAAGTCTCCATCTGTTAATAGCATCAGCCCTTGTGTTTTCAGTTACATTTCCAGAAATCAGAGCCTACAAGATCTCCTTTCTGGGTAAATGTATTCTCATGTCCATGAGGAGCTTGATGAAAGTCAACCATCTGAGGCGTTGTGAGCTGGGGGGTCTAAAGTGGCAGGAGCCTGGAGTCCACTGTCTGATGTGTATTCCCTGGCACAGTCCTAAAGAGAAAATTGGTTATGTGTTTTTAGTCAAAGGAGTTATGCACCAACTCATTGTCATTGCTCAAAATTTAAGGTCCTTTTTGGGGAAAGTAGCCTTTAATAAGCTCTCATGTTTACTTATAAGATGTGGACTGACACCTTGACCCTCTAGGTCCTCTAGGTGGTACATATTTAGCTTGTTATTAACTATGACCTTATGGAAGGAGAGTCATGTTCATACACTGGCAAGGCACAGCTAAGACTAGAGTCAGAGGCAGAGACTTTAGTTGGTTTTGGAAACTGAAACTCAGATTTTTAGGTGCCAGCAGCACCGAAATGAGAAGATATATGAATGTGGAAATCCACCATTTGAACAATACGGAGCTCTTGAAGGAAAGGGGAAGCCACACTGAGCACATGCAAAGCTGTATTTACTCCAGACGCATCATGCTGTGAGGTGATGTCATGCCTTCCTTCCCCTCTCTACTTCTCATTTTTTCTCTGTATCTTGGGTCCCTGACCTTGGAAATTATTTACTTCTCCTCTGCAAACCATGACTCTCCTTTCTTCTCCCTCATGGTCTCTTTTTGCACAAAGCTTTTGATGTGTTTCAGCCTCTCTGACCAATGCACACAAGCAGTGACGGGTTCAAATCCCGGCTGCCGTTACTGGCACTGGCCATACCCCAGTACAGCTGGTGTCTGCTGGGCTGGGATTTTCCGAGTGCTCCTGTGGCAGAGCAGGTTGCAGACCGATTGAGACATGTTTGGTGGCTCAGCCATGTTTGCCACAAGGGGGGGTGAAGAACAGAAACTGTCTGTGGAAATTTACTGACTCTGAAGACCGCATGACTTCTTGCTAAATCTGAAAATTCCCAGTATAATTTTTCTAAACCAGCTGTGCAGCCTTTCATTATTTATCTGAATATTGCAGGGTCAGAGGTATTTTTTTTGTCAGTGACACCAGTCCATCATTTGCCGTAGGCGTGAAAGTTCAGGAATTAAGTAGTCAAGGCACTAGTTTCTAATACAAGGATGTCCACAGAGATGTCGAATTTCAAATATATCTTTTTTTTTCAACAAATCAGCATGTAGTGTGCCATCTCTTGTGAAATATGTGCCCATTAGGAGTATGAGTGGGAGCAAGTAAGGTTGTGAGGAATATTTCTGCAGCTTCTGTTTTCAAACAGTGGTTTGCAAAGAAGTCCTTTTCTTTTTTATTTTAAAAGTTGATATGTGCGAAGCTCTTTAAATCATCTGAGGTGGATCAGAGTTATGACTAAGAGATAAGGAGGGATTTGTCTGTCTGACCAACTTCCCCTCTGCTTATAGAGAAGGTTGGTATGTTCAGAAGTGGCAAAATACCACTGAGTGCAAAATGCAGGGCGTAGTATACACTGGAGTTTTGACAGTTCACGGACTGAGCAAAACCCCTTGAAATGCAAGATGCTGCAAAGCCCAGCTCTGTATCCTGTACAAGAAAAGCCTCCAGTGATGTCTATAAGAAAAGTGCTCAGTCTCCAGTCCAGAAAAGATCAATGTAATGCCTACTACAAAGCTGATAGGAATTTTACTGTTAGGACAATTAATGTTCTTAGTCATTTTTATACTGGATCATAGCATCTACCCATCAGAATGAATGCTGCTTGTTTAAAAAACTGAGTGAGGGAGAGGGGAATAAGACAGGAGAAACCATTAAAAATGTCCTGAGTCTCTGTTGTGCCTCCAGGCAGGGCACAAAGTCATTCTTCAGTAATGTAATTTCTAAGCAAGCCATAGCTAGAAGTAAAAACTGCAATGGTGATCAGAGATGACCAGTGCAGTCAACCCAAGCACAGCTAAAGGCAATGGCTTCAGAGCCTGCAAAGCTCATCCAGGGCACTGTGCGAGGCCCTGATAAGTGCCTGCAGTGCAGTACAGGTTACATTTGCTTTAATATTTTATAGATAATGCTCTGTAAAGACAATGTACTGGTGCAGCTGAAGTCATGTGAATAGAGATCTGTCTACTTAGGGTTTTAGCACTGGGGATGAAGGGACATGGTAAGAAGCTGTACGTGTTCCATATGGTGTTCCCTATAGTGGGTCCAGTTTCTAAGCTAGCACTCTACTGTGTTGAAATCTTAATTCAAATACAAAAAACCTCTAGCAATTCAGGGCAGGAATAAGATATTTGCTGATGGATAACAATGATGATCTGTTCTTTGCAGCCAAAATCTTGATTTTGTACATTTAGTGTAAGACAAATTGTCTTGAGATTTGACATAACGTAAATTCTCTGCATCTGTCCAGGAGAGGGTAAAGGAGATAACAGATAATCCCAAAGACCAAGAAAATTCATAAAACACTTGAGATCAGAAAATTAAACCCATGGAGAAAGGCATATGCAGTACAGGCAGCAGATGTGCACATCGCACATCACATAAAATGAATGCAGTTCATCACACTAAATTGTTCATGCCTACACCATATATGTTCAGTTTTTGACAAAGTAATCTCTTTACAAAGCTCCATAATGCAGCAGAGTCAGCTAAGAACGAGTTATAAACAAAGAAGCTATTCAGCTGTCAAAGCAATTTTCGGCTATATTAAAGCAGAATGGGATGGAAGGAGTTCTGCCGAGCCTTCTGCTGTCCCGGGGAGCCGGTGGCTGTGCATGTGCGTGCCTCGTGTGACAAGGGGACAGCGCGTGCGTGCGGGGCCAGCCGCCCAAGCTCACACGTGCGCACACACGTGTGGACACACATGTGGGGCCAGCGCCCATCGCCATCCCCGGCTCGTGGCAGAAACTGCAGAGCGCTGATTTAAACCCCCTTTTCCGTCTGCACGTGGGGACGTCACCGAGTTCTGTCCATTCCGATGATGTGTTTTGTTCCCATAGAAACCAGTGTACTTCGGAGGGGAAAGGCAGAAAGAGACTGAGGAAAGCAGAAAAATGAGGCAGACCAGAAGTGTGCGGTGTGAATAGATCGTTCAGGTTGTGGGGCTCTTCACAAAGTGGCTAAAGCCTGAAGGCTTTATTTATTTGTGGGTATGTCATTCAAGAATAATTCAAATGTACGTCAATTAAATGAACACAGCATCCTATTTCTTCATGTGCCCTATCCCCCACCAGATAGACTGTGTCAGTACTGCAGGGGCCAGGTTTCCAGGGTGCTTTCTGCTGACACATGACTTTGATGTTTGCTGTGTCTCTGGTGTCATTAGCAGGTGTTTCCTATCTTCATCCCCAAACTTGGGAAGGAGGCAGGGCCTGTGAACCTACTGATTTCAACTAAGGTTCAATGAAATACCTGTCAAGTCTCCCATAAAAAAAGCCATGCATGATCTGAACCTCCCAAGGGGTAGGCAGGGCAGGGAGAGACATGCTGGAGCTATTCTATGATTTTTTTTTTTTTTTTTGTGCCTTAAACCAGCCAGCTTGCCATTGTATAATTTAAAAACTAATTAAAAGTCCTGGATAAAACATGCTGTCTACAGCTTTCTGGCAAACATCCCAATTACTTCAGTAGGGCCAAGATTTTACCCTTTTCTTGACTGCAAAGCTTGTTTGTTGTCACTTCTTTTTCTCTAGCTGCTTTATGTGGTTTCTCTTAGAAATGGGTTTTTTTTTCCTTTTGTCAAATATTCTCACTTCAGCTCCAGAACACAGACTCAACAGGATGGATCCCAAGAGTTAGCTCATGACCAGGTAGCTGTGTTTTGCCCATTTCCTTTTCTGCTGTGATCTAAGAGATGACAAGGGGTAGAGGAGAGGGCAGTAGAATTTTCAGCAGATAAAGGCCACTTCAAGCATTTGTGTGCAGGCATCAACTTGACTTGCAAGTCCTTGTTGCCAGAGCTCTGTGGTGCTTACAGAGGGTCCCTCAGCTGGTATCTGACCAGCTGGAAAAAGGATGGACCACTACAGCCTAGAGCATCAGCTGTTTCATCACACAGGGCTGAATGCCAGGAGGACAAGCAGAATCCTATACACTTGTATCCTATATGTGTAAATGCTGTTCCCATTCTGTCTCTACATGGTTTTGGTACATGTTTCTCTGTCTTCCTCTTTTGTGTTTACCACTGGTATCCTCTGTAATTTTGCTTTCAAGGTCTTTCTTTGAAGAGACCATTTTTGCCTAGAGCTGAATAACCCCAAGATGCACCTCTGCTCCCTGCTTGCTTGAAGGTAGGGATGTGCCAACAAACCCTGCTTCCCAGGGGCTTTTTGGCAGAGCATGCTCAAGTTTCTGCTAAGTTCTTCATGAGAAATTTCTCTTGGTCACACATGGCCCATGTAGAAGGGACCTGAGCCAGCAAAAATTGCCAGAACTTATTGGATTCTTCAAAGTTTAGGGCACCAGAGAATGAAATGACAGCAAATACCCTAAGCCCTCACCGACACATCAGGTGGGAAAACCTGCAGCAGTTGCCTGTGGTGTTTGTATAATTCAAGCCCATGCTGTTTAATTTATTTTTGTGTACCCAAAGCCATGGCACCTAATAGTATTGATAGCTAAGAGTCTCATTTGTTGGTTTATTGACAAATTGTAAGAATAAAAAGACACTTTGTGAAGGGAGATACGATTTTGTTGAACGGCTCTAATCTTGGTTGTTTTCCTAAGTTTTAAACTTTGAATTTTACAAGTCATATGTTAAACACTCTGCTTCAGTTCTTTGTATCCAGAAAGAAATAAACAGATTGTAAAAAATGTGCTTTGTGGGTGATGTAGATTTCTTCTCTTCTGGGGAATCCATCAGGGAGGATGTTTGCTATATATTTATGAGGTGCCTTGCAGATCTTTAGATGCTGTCAGATGTTCGTTTTCTTGACCTTTTTATTGCTAACATTTATTCTTCTTTTAATGGTAAGCTCTCAGAACAATGCAGAGGGTTCAGTTCAAACTCAAAGCAAACCTTACATCACTCTTGGCTTTCAACAGGGCTCCACACAGAACTCAGCAAGATTTCATTGAGACTTTTCTATAGTGTTGGTCATAGTTCTCTAGGGGGGTACAGGGAAAATTACTTTGGGCTTTAATGTTCTGTATTCATTAGTCTGTGATTTGTTTGCTCCAGAGGCTGGCTATTATCTTTGATACTGTGTCATTCTGTAAAGCAGCTCTGAGTACCAGAGAGTGACAGAGCATCTCTCATGCTGCTGCTGATTCATGGCATGAACTTCTGCAGAGTGGTGAAATACCTTGATCACGTCAAGATGGCTCATTTCTAGATAGTAGCTATTATCTAAATACTAAATGTTATGTGACAAGCTTGAAGGCCAGAAGATAATGTTCAGGGCTGATATCTGTACTCCAAAACGTAATCTGCTGGAAGCTAATGTGACTTTACGTGTGAGTGTGGAGAATATTCATGACTGTGTATTCAGGAATGGGCTGTTATTCAAGTACAAGGTTGAATAAGAAAAGTCAAAAAACTTTTTTTAAAAAGCCTCTGAAGTCCAAGCGTGCTGTTTATCATCTTGTTGTACCAAAACAAAATGTGTACTTTGTGATGTACCATGATGTACTTTGACGTGGAATTTTCCAGAGTCGTCTGTGTGGTGTTGGTTTTCATTCTTTCTCATCTTGCTGTTTTCTGACTCACTTTTCCAGGCTTTAAAATTTTTATCCTGAATTTCTTCTTTTGCTTTTAATTAAATTTTAAAAATTAGTGTTTTGTCCTCAGAGTCTACTGCCACACTAGAGAATTTAAAATTCTCAGGTGAGAGTCATCAGGAGATTATGATAGTCAGTCTAATTTCCTTAGAAATGTTGTAGCTGAAGTATTTATAATGTGGCTTTGTTCCTGGAACTAATGAATGCCACAACTCTGAAACAGGTAACGGAACCACCAAGTTCTGGAAATATTTCCTAGGAAGAAACATGGGAGGAAAAAGAAGAACAGGGAGACACCAGCAATGTAATCATATAACTGAGCATGCAATTTTCAGCAAAATAATTTCCTTGTCAAGTGTAGTGGTTTTTCTTTTGAGAAATTTCTTGTGTAGAAACTGAAGTCTTTCAGTACCTCCACTGTTCCAAATTCTGAGGTTTTGGTTTACTTGATGTGGTTATTTTTTTGACATCACTTAGGGGTGATGAGTCGGTGTTCGTGTGGTGTGATTGGTCAGCTCAGTCATGCTTAATGACTTAAGCCTTGTAAACTGCATTTGACACAGACAAATATTGTTTGCTGGAAGGAGAGGCTGCCACATTACTCAGGGAAATTTACTTCTAATCAAAAGGTCTTGACATGGTAGGAATCAACAAAATTCAAATGATTCTTCTGATATGACAGCCATAAGCAAATTTTGGTCACATGCTATTCCCAAAAGTAACTAAAATTGGATGCAAAGAAAGTTCCATCTGATAATAATCTAACATATTCCTACTATTTTCTCACTATTTGTCTACCACTTGTCAGTTCTCCCTTCTTTTCTTTTATTCCCTTCTACTTTTTCTTAGGTTTGTATTTTGATGATGCCTGGTTTGATTCCAGAATTCATCTTTGAATTTATAGTAGATGTTTTTGAACATTGATGAATGTGCATATACAAATGTAGATATATAAAGTGGTTTCTTTTTTATGGAGGTTGACTTCTTTTACAAAGCAAGAGAGCAGACCTGGTTAGAGACATTGCAAGCACATGTGTGACCAGTCAATTGGTGCAGTTGCACCAAGCTACCTGATCATATAACTCGTTCTGTGAAATATTACTTGAGGCCTGGCCTCAATTCTTGCTGGGTAATAGTTGCTTATATCATAATGGTGAGATATTTCCCTTTTGTTAAGAGAATTTAGTGTATATTCATTGATTGTTTTTGTTCTGGTTTTCCATAAGATCTTTATCACCTGGTCCCCTCTCCCATGACATTACCTCTGGAATATCTGGCAGCTGGATTAAAGGCAAGTCACAGTACAGCTTGTTCTGCATGAACACTGTAAATCAGCTGTTGGGAAAAGTTCCCCTGAATACACAAAACCTGTGAGTTACAAGTTGTGTTTCATCAGGAGGTGTTTTTGTTAAAGTACAGCCAGAGACAATCAAAAAATTAATCTTGGTCATAATATAACCCTGGTACAAAATGCATCATTTCTTCTTGGCAACTGAAGTGTTTGGCATCAGGAACTATTTACATTTGCATTGTTTTCAAACTTCTGTGCGTGCTGGAAGGTAGAGTGAAATATTTCCTAGATGGCCAGACTATTCCTATGAAAAGATACACGAGGGAGCAGAAACTCAGAAACGTTCTGTTTCAAAGTTTGCTACAGGATCAGTACAACTACACTGGAGTTTTACTGGATGTCCAGAGCACATCTTTCATTGGCTTTACATAGGTTACACCTCAATTTTATTTATTTTATTTCACAACGTTCAAATTTTCTTTTGTATCAGTAGCTGCATGAACTACCTTTCCTTGTGTCCCTGCTTTGACACATTCCAATCCATCCATGTTCCTAAGAGACTATTTTTTTTCCTCTGTGCACAAGAGGTGCCAGAAGCTCCTGTTGGTTAACTCATTACACTGTGATTGCATGTCTATCTTAGCACAAATCACTAAGTAAATATAAATGTGTTATACTTCTTTGTAACGGTGTACGTCTCTTACTTCCACTCTTCCTGGTACTTGAGCATGGAAAAATTGCAAAGCACTGAGAGAATATTGCTGTATGTGAAATAAATTGCATGGACCTTGACTCCAGGAAGAACATACACACATGCTGATAAACAGTTTCTTATCTAATAAATACTGAAGAGAGTGTTTCTTAATGACAGTGCTTCTCTGCAATCATGCTTTTGGTTGCTGGGTTGTTGGTTTGTTGGGTTTTTTTGTTGGGTTTTTTTTTTGTTTTTTTTTTTTTAGTATTGTCTCACCCTGCTGATAGTGTTGTGAAATCTTTGCTGGGCCTTAGCCAATTAACTGAATAAACTTTTACTTGCTTAATGGTTTTATAACACTTCTATTTGAGATAAACTTGCCATTTGTTCATTTAACTTCTCTCCTGCATTTTGTGTGCAAATACTATCTAATCTCATGGAGATTCCAAGTCTCTGAGACTTAGGTTCTTGCAGAGTTGTCAAATACAGCAATCAGAACACATTTGGACACTTAACAAAGGTCTCTCAACGTTTTTCACTGATATTTTTAGTATTATTTAAGATAATTACTGTTATGATTAACTACATTGAGCTCTCATATTCTGTGATGTAATTTTCCACTTTCATATTTACATTTATAGTACATGTTCCATTTAAAGTCATCTTTCATTGCTCAATGTGTGACATACTTCAGAGAAGAACTGAGATTTTCCAAATCTGCATCCCATAACCTGTCTGCAAAATACTCCTTCTTTCTAATGGCTAACCAGCTCCTAAAATTTAACTGGAAGGTAAAGATCAGAAGTATGATAATGTCACTGAAGATATCAAATGATTGAGTATAATTTCTTTAATTACAAAAGGATTGAAAAGGAAACTAAGTATTCCCTACACACTGCAGATTTTCTTGCTCTGTGACTTATGGTATTGTATTTCATGTTTTCAAGCATTCAAGTAATGGACACAAAATTGGAAGCAGAAGGAAAGGTATAGACATCATTACCTGGAGGCAGTGAAAGAATAGGAGATTTTTCATCCAGTATTGGAGAAATAAATTTGTGTCCACAGGGCATAGGCATTGAGAGGAAAATAACTTATATGAAACCAAGGGCTGCAACAGCCTAATTTTGTTCTCTGGACCCAGGTAAATTTCATCCTAACACCATAAATAAATACATAATATGAAGTGCAGTGGTATTTCCTGATTGATGATCTTGTTAGACTCCAAATAAACATATATTGTGCTCAAACTGTAGTAACACAAGCTTAGTACATATAGAGGGAATTGAATCCACCTACTAAATATGAAGAAAATGTACCAAAAGGGAAAGATTTAGAGGAGAATGAAATTTTCCTTTAGACTCAGGGATTATTCTACTGAGCTTTCCCCTGGAAGACAGTCCTTCTCAGGACTGTACAGACATTTTTACATAATTTGTTTCTCAAGCTAATTTAAAAAAAATTAAAAATAAAAGTCTTAGTGGTATGGAAGCAGATTTCAGGCATTTAGCTATCTACTATCATTATGCTATAAGCTGAAAAGCAACTCTTTTCTTTGCATTTTGTGTCTCCTGAAAACATTTCTTCAGTCTCAAGAACTCTCTGGAGAGGAGAGCCCGTTTTTGTCAAATATTGTGGGAATAAGAGAAAGAATAAAAACAGCAACAAATTGCTTAATCACTACAGTTGTCATTGCTATTATTATTCTTTATTAGAAATATCATTTGCTGCAACACCTGTGATGTGGCTGGCAATTTTCAGACACTTCAGTGTCAGCTTTTACTTTATTCTGCAGAGTTGATAATCCAAGGACTGATGTCAGGGCAGAAAATACCAACCATCAGTTTATGGATAACACATCTATAAATCAGCAAGCTATCTTGTAGCAACAGAATCCCACTCTTAGGAGGGTTTATATGGAAGGCACCAAACAGATGAGCCCTGGGTGACTGGGCAGGGCATCGGGTTTGGACTAGGGTGTGATGGCCTAGAGCACAGAGGGAGTGTGGTGCCATGAAATGCAGAGCTTGGAGCAGGCGTCTGGAAGCCTCTCATGGTTGAGATGTGATAAAAAATGCATGGAAAGGGCATCAGAGTTTAGAAAGCTAAAATTTACTCCATGCAGAATGAGAGACTTCTGGGATTCTGGTTGAGGAATTCAGAACTTCACTAAGGGAGTTTCTTCATGAGTCTTTGTCAGTGAACCTGATACAGATTTCAGCATCACCCAGCTGAGAATTTGACCAGCAATTTCCAAATCCCCAATGCTACACATGTTGGAGTCCCAAACAGCTGCTCTTTCACACTCCTGTGTAATTGTGAGTCTTAACCTCTCGTTGAGGATGATCCAGCTACCTTGTCAAGGAACTGCAACAAAACTCTGTGTCTCAGCTGACAGTTATACAACCTGGAAAACAAATTCCTTCTGCTCTTGAGCATTTTTTCTGCTCTAAGGCAATTTTTGGTGCCATATCTTGAATTTCTCCCCATAGAAAGTCCAGATATGTAAAATTGCTCCTTACCCAGACTTAGATCCCATTTAAGACCCCAGAATAGATTCAGAAGGATTCTGCTGAAAGGGTGATTTTCCCCTTTGATGGCTGAATCACTGCAACATCTGTGTTGAGCTACAGCACAGCTCAAATACTGAGGGACGAGGGTGAAGAAATAAGTAGCTAATACCACTTTAAAAATTGACAAGAGCAAAGTAATAAAAAAGAAATACAATAACTAAGATAATAAAAACATTATCTTACAGGTTTTGTAGAAACTTTGCCTTAGGGATGCCACCTGGATGTGTTCCACTGACACAGCTGTTCAGACTTTTTTTCCCTTTGCTGCATAAAAAAATAGAGGCATCTGAACAGCTGTTTGGGTTAATTTTTTAATGCCTTCAGTAAGTAAAAATAAAGGCAAATTACATGAATGAGCAAGGTGAAACTGCATCCACAGATGCTTTAAAAACTTTTCATAATACTTCCAGGACCTCATCCATTGTAAATAAAGGTCTGTTATCCGTGGAAGGAGCTGAGTCAGAAGGTCAAGTGGGGCATTTCCATTAGTTTGCTGACCAGGTGTAGCATTCTCTGTCCAGCATCTCTTCTCTGTACAAAGGAAAGACTCTTTTTGATCAGGGCAAATTGGCAGACCTGGTCATATTGAAATCAATCCACAGTCACCCCATTGACTTCACTGACGTCACTAAAAATGTCATTAATTAAAACAAGCAAACAAATTTAAAAAACCCATCCTGATTTTGCTTAAATTCATCCATTCTGGAGCTGTCAGTTCCATTGCCTGCCAGGGAACTACTCCCTAAGAAGGTAGTTGAAGGGAGAATGGGAACAGAGCATGTAAGGGTGTCTGGATAGACATCATTTTCCAATGAAAAATGTCATTTTTTGTTATTTTCAAAATCACCATGTTGGGGGAAAGGGGGAGGCAGAGGAGTCTGCGCTGATTTGTGCTGCCCCTCCTGACACACAGCACACTGAGAGCATTCCAGGTTGAAAAAGAGTCAGGTTTAAAAGGGTGATGGAATGAAACAAGTGGGAGTTGTGATGTTTTTTTGTTACCCAGTGTTTCACACACCTCTAGCGGCAAACCCTCTTCGTTGCCAAGACAACCCCGAAGAAATACGAAATCCAGAACAATACGCTGTGTACGAGGAGCCTCGTATTCTCTGGTGCACGCGTTCGTTGTGAATGTCAAGGGAAACAGTGCCCTACCCTCCACAGCGACCCAGGTAAGCCCAGGTAAAGTTATAGGTGATGTCTGTGAGATTATATTAACTTACATTTAGAGATTGTCTTTTGTCCTGGCAGCTACCAAAGCTCAAGGGCTGGCTCTGAGAGCCTGGGCACTGTATTTCTGCAGTGCAGCATTACCCAAGGCTGGCAAGGCAGCACCAGGAGGATTCCTGAGGCTGTCATGCAAGTAAGTCAGGGCTGGGGCTCTGGCTGCTCTCCCCAGCCAGTGCTGCATGTGAAAGTGTCTGCAGCAAGCAGGGAATGCCAGCCTGTGGTGATCTGCCTTTACAGCAGTTTCTAAAGATTTCTGAGGCAGCTGAACGCAAGGTTGTACAGCCATAAAGGTCTTTTTGCTCTATAACTGGGATATACTGGGCTGTGCTCTGTCTCTAGGTCAAAGGAAATATAAATGTGACTTAAGCCTCTTTGCTTAAGATCTTGGCTCAATGCAGGACAGTGGAAGATCTGGAGCCTTGGGTTTGTTAATGCTTATTTATTTAAACCCAATGAATGAACCTCAGACAAAGGTCGAGGAGGTCAGAATAAATATCTGCAGGGATGCTTATGGCACCCTCTTGCAAGCAGGAGCCTCATGAACTTTTTGTGTCTCAGAGAAATGTTATGTGCAGTTTGCAAATTATAAGTTTTGCTTTTCCAAATCGTCTCCAAGTCATCTTTAAGATTTCCATTGTATTCCCAGTGACAGGTAATAAGTGATAATGTTTTTCGGAAGAATGATAGGAATACTCTTTTTGCTATGCTTGAAGTTGTCATTGACCTCCTTGTTAGGAATGTCTGTGCCCTTAGGAAGTAATGTCAGCTCCCCATTTGGTTAAAGCTCTTTGTTAAATAGGGGAGCAGCACTTGGTGCAGGGGACACTGGATTCCACATAGCAATGCATCCATTTTGCTGTACACCCAGTGTGAGGACAAAGCCATTTTAGCCTGCATTGAATCATAGTACCATCCCAAAAGTAAGCAGGAAAAATGCCAACATCTTTTGCATCATTTTGTTCTTTGGCTCTCTGCTCCCTCAGTTCTGTCCTTTTGTATCAGCTGCCTGTCACATGTTCACAGCAGGAAACTCAGCAGGTGTATCCTGATGAACATGGTCTTTAAGTGGGCAGGGAACCTTGGGGGACTGCAGCTTCCTCCCTTCTGCTGCACTTCTAGAACCACATCACATTCCTTCTTTTGCAATTGTGTGCTGAGATACAACAGCTCCAGGACTTTGGGCCCTGAAAGACAGGTAGCAAGCAGTGGTAGTTTGGTATGACAGGAGCACCCAGCCAGCAGAACAAACCAGTTGGTGCTGAAAACCCCATGTCTATACTATTGATACTTGGGGGTTTTAACCTGAGGCTAGTATGAGTTTAGTCCTGTAGGCTGAGCTCTGAAACTGTGTGGTATTAAGTGAAGCACAGTCCACCAGGGATTCACTTCAGAAACACTTACCTGTTCCAGAATAAGACAGAGATGTAGATTAGGATTTGTAGAACAGAGAGTCAAATTAATCAGTGCTGAAAAACAAGTGTTGCATATTTGAGCATCATAGCAAAACACTCTGAAGCAAAGCTGGTTCTGCTTTCATGGCTCCATCAGCATGTCCAGAGCTTCAGCTTCCATGTCCATGACAGCCTCTCCCTGGCTGTGGGACAAACCCCAGAAGCAACAGTTCTGCACTGTGCTTCCTTTGTCTTCCTGAAGAACAAACTCTACAGTGCACCAAGAACCATCACACCTTCATACTGTTAAAAGACATCTCCTGTTAGAGCTTCGGGTGAGGCATCCCTGAGCTCAGGCCACTCTGATCCTCTTTTAGCACCTTAGAAACAAACTGAAAACTCCTGGCTGCTCAGGAACAAAGGAGCATGTCAAAGAACTGCAATTTCATAAACTATCGAGTGGGAGTTGGAGCTATTATAGAACATCCCGTTCCAAAAGGAAACAAATGACAGCCTGACGCTGCCGGGTAGTAGTGACGCGTGCGGCCGCAGAGTGAGTCAGTCTGTGTGAGATTCAGATATGGACCTAGAGGGAAAACATTTGTGGCAGCAGGACCGATCACATGCTCATAGATGGAATTACCTCAGCTCATTTTTCATGCATGTGTTAATGTATTTGCTGCGCTTCTTCAGCAAAAGGCAAATGGTGCAGAGGAAAAAGTCGCATGTAGGAGCTGCTTTTTCTGTCTCTTCTTGCAGCCTCCTGCTTCCCACCCACACTCCTGCACAGCTGGTGATAATGTATCACGAGCTGTGTTTTGGTATATCACTGTTTTGTCCAGTAAGATGGAATGTGCTGCTGTTATTTTTGTTATTATTTGTGTTATTAGATCAAAACATTGGTCTAAAGGCATAGGTGAATCGGACAATTAAGTGAATTATTGTGAAATTATTTAGTTTGTCAGTGAAGTGATGTCTTGCTTTAATAGTCTAGAGCTCAGTTGAATGCTTGTATTCATTTAAAAATGAAAACTGAAGCCTAAGGATCCTTTTAAGGCCTGAAAGGAGTCTGTAGAGCTGATTCTTTGCTACGTGGGGGATGTGTAATGATGTATAAATTGTGAAATGAATTGGCTGTTTACTGGAAAATTATGGTGATCTCCTGGTTGCAGTCCAAGATAAGAAACCTTGGCCATGGTTTAAGGACAAGGAAGCTTTAGCAGCAATTCTATCTTGAGATGTTCCCATCTCAGCTTTTTTCCACACTGTTTTCTCCAGCTCAGCCCCCTCCCAGTTGTATCTAAACAACTCTTCATGTGACTGCAGCAAGCCACATCAGGAACTGCTGGTGGTTAAGACTGTGAACAAAAAAACCTGTAAAATAGAAAGGATTTTTGGCTTTTTCTTTTTTGTGTATGTGCTTTGGTTTGGTTTGCTTTTTGCTTCAACTACATCAGTGCCTGATCAGCATTGCTCCCGGGAACAAGTGCTCTGGCCCAGCTGAAAGGCCTGAGTGTTATTTGGCAGGGGGGACACTGGCAGGGGCTGATGGTGGGAACTCTGTGACAGCGCTGCCACCAAAATCTGCAAATCAGGAAACCGTAGCTGGTAAAACATTGCTTCATTCAGCAGCAAAACAGAACAGCTGCTGTGTCTCCAGAAGGAAAAAGAAAATGGGGATGTTATTTGGCTACAGAGCTAGGGCTGGAAGACAAACTGGGGGAAGGATTTGGGTTCAGGGTACAGAAGTCTCATGGATGAAAAATGCCTTAGAAAGCAATATCAGGCATTAGGTGTTTCCCATCTCTTGTGCTGAAATCTCATAAGCGTATGTGACATTTCAAGGAGGTTCAGCTAAATCTAAAGCAGAATTGTAGGTCTGAGTTGTAGTCTAACTCTCAAACAGCACCAAAGTAGTGAGCTAAGAGCAAAAGCAGAACTCTCCTTGCACTGAAATAGAGAAGTTTGGTTTTTTCCTCTCTGTGTACAATTGCCTTATTGATGTTTCAAAGCAATGTTAGATTGGGGGAGCTCACCTGTCACCCCTCCCCAGTAGACATGGAGGGTCTGTGCTGGTGTAGCTGAAGTCCATAGGTGAGCAAACTGCTCTGGGATGGCTCTGACCTCCAGCAGCACTAGAAGAAGAAAATGGTTAGAAAAATACTTCATTAGACTTTTGTTTATAGTGAAGCCTTGGCAAACCAGGCTGGCTGCTCCTGCCACAGAGGGAAAGGGACTGGCTTTAAGTAGGTGGGGTGCCTATCTCCCCAAAACGGCAAGCTCAGAGCTGGAGCCATCACCCCGAGCCACCATTATCTGCTGCATCCTTACATGTCCCCTCCTCTGCCTTGGCATGGGCACTCTCCCCTCTTATCAGTGAGGTGCCAGCATTTCATTTGCACAGCTGAGTGCTCTTGAAATGACTCTGTGCATCCATCAAGGTCATGAAGTCATTCAATCCCTTGCTGAAGTAGCCTCTGGTCAGGAATACAGGACTGCAACGCTGCTGGTGCAGCTTGCAACACCAGAGGGATAACTTTCCTGCAGTACTACAAAGCAGCTTTCCTGGAAGAGGTAATGGTTTGCCAGTATTGCAGAATGGTAATTTTAAACCCATAAAGAGCTCTTATTGTAGTCTCAAAGCAGACTTGAGAACCGGCCGCGCCCTCTTTATCCCGGCTCAGATGAAGTGCCAACGCCGTCAGAGAAAAAGGTGTTTGCAGCATATGCCGTGTCCCGGGGTGGCTGGCACAGGTAGTGACAGCCGGCAGGGCTTTAGCACCACGCCGGGGATTCTAGGAGAGGGTTTGCCTGCTGGCAGGCATGAAAAACAGGGCTTCTGCAGCTGCTCCTCCAGTGGCTCACAGGTGGCATCCCCCACAACAGCCCGCTTTATGCAGCCGTGCTGAGCCATGCTCCCACCGACAGGCCCGGCCCTGTCCTTGTCACAAACCCCGCTCCCAAGGAATGCCAAGGGCAACCGAGCAGGGCTGCGAGGGGCTGATGTCACTGCCCAGCCTGCGGGCGTGACTCATGCGGGGAACAGAGAGCTCTTCATGGGCTGTGGAAAACACGAGCCCGTGCGAGGGCCTTGCTCCAGGAGGGAATGAGACAAAGGTGCGGGAATAACCCAGGGAGCTCGAGGAGGGGCCACACCTCAGCCCCCAGCGCTGCGGGTTGGAAGGAAGTCACCTCCTATTTCGGATTTCTTCCCTTGGGTTGGTTTGAACAATTCTGCCCTTGCTTTAAGAAAGGATCAGGGCGGGGGAGGATGGATTTATTTGAGGGGAATTCCCTGCACCTTGAGCTGCCTGAATTAGCCAGGAGCAGGGAAGATGGAGCAGAGGAGGATGGTACGTGTCCTGAGAGGTGCATAGGCAGGGAGCTCAGGCTCCCCACGAGCAGCCCTGGCTGAGGCACGTCCCCCAATGAGGTGCCTCTGTAGGGGTGCCTCGCTGCCCCTAATTCGCACTGGTGGGGGTGCACTGCACCAGGGCAGCGTTCTTAGCAAGGCCCAGGTGAAGCAAATTCCATGAATGAGAACAGGGATAACCAAACCTGCTGACACCAGACAAGGGAGGGGATTCACAGTGCCTGCCAAAGGTGTTATGGTGGAGGGGGAAAGGGAGTCAGCTGCAGAGCTGATGCTGCTGCCTCTCAGGGAACAGGCTCACTGCACCACTTCTCTGTTTGTAAAGTCAAATTCCTAAAAGTGACAGCACTTGTGATCATGGTGACATGGACAGTGGTTTCTCAGCACTTCCAAAAGTCTTTTGAGATGGCTTAAAGTAAAGGATCAAGTACTGATGATGATAGAATGTGTTAGATCTAATTATATGAACCCTTAAACCAGCCATTTCCCCTTTCTTCCATCATTCCGATATAACTAGGTGCAGGAAGACACTCACAAAAGAAATATTGTTTCTGTGAATAACTCCATGCAACCCTTTTTTGCAGATTTTCATTGAAGGTTCAGAACCAGCAAATTGAAATAATCCTACAAATTTGCATAGTCTGAACTGGCCACTGCATCTGATTCTTCTAAATTGTTCTTTTATGTCTGCAAGGAACCAAGTGAAACCTTCAGATTTAGATACCATTGAACTGTAGGACTTGGGAAATTCAAATTCTACTGTACATCAGCTTCTGAGCCTGAAATTAAGATTTATTATTGTGACTGCACATGCTGGGAATCAGGATGAATAGCAAACATGCAAATTCAGTTCTTAATTATGAGCCACATGGAATTAAAAATAGACAAGCCAGTTCCATTAATGGAGAGGCAAGCAGAAGCACTGTGATTTCCTATAGATGTGAGGTCACAGTTGAATGTGGATATGGTTGTCAGGATTTTGTAAAGATGCTCACAAACTGCAAGGTTTCATGGATTTTCTCGTGACCAGAGATTTGCACCATGTTTACTATTTGCTATTCACTACTATCACTTTTCACTAATAGCGTCAGGAAAACAATGTCAGGTGACTGGTACAATTGATCAACATATCTAATGAATAGCCAGGACTGAATAGTGGGGCAAAGGGACAGTGAATGCATTCAAGTGGGAAAGTGATGGCCTATGATTTTTCTGGGAAACAAATACATTTTGGAAAATATCAGCTTTAGTTTTTGAACTAACTAAGATAGGGTCATGTGCTAAATTTGCAATTAATATTATTTTAAAGAATAGATCAAACAGCTCAAGCAGATTTCCTCTAACTGACAAGTTCCATTAAACAAGAAAGCTCATTCTTAGTAGGAGATTTTAATATAACACTGAGAACAGAGAACAAAACAATGAATGGAAACATATCAGCAGTCAATTTCCTGAGTATTCAAGCCTGCATTATACTTTGTTCTTTGCTACAGCCATGGCTCTGTAATTATCAAGCGTATTCATGGGACTTTTTCCTATTGACACTCAGCATGAGTGTGGCTGGAAAGAGATTAAGCTTTTGTGGCAGCCATTTGAATTTGTCTAACTAAAAACAACCTGCAAGGCTGTGGGGAGCTGTATGTCTCAGGGGATTTGTGATGGTCTGCAGAAGCTGCAGGTCACAGATTCAGACCTGTGTGTTGGGTGTGTGCAGGGCCTGCAGCACTGGACCCCTGTGGCTGCACTCACTGGCACAGTCACAAAGCAGTGACTGATGATGGAGCAGATGCTTCAAGATGTTCCTCTGTTATGTGACTAAGGCATGCTTGTTGGACCATGAATGGCATCACTGGATAAGCCATTGCCTATTGGCTTTTCCTCAGAAAAGGAACTGTTCCTGCAGGACTTCATCTGGTCTTTCTTGTAGAGACTTTTGGTGCTTCTCAAGTGATACTCCAAAATAACTCTAGGCCAGGTTATACCCTCTCCATGCTACCAGGGAGCCTCATTTTGTTATTAACCATTGCCTTTGTGCCTCTCATGCACCCTGTGCCTGGGAATCCACTGCTGTGTGGGATTTCTGGGGACCAGCCTCTCGACAGCTTTCTGGGCAGGTTTGCCTCTCTGCAGGTGATATGGAGAGATGTATGGTGAGTGAGGAGCAGTGCCTGGAGCCTGCTAGTGATGGCTGTGGGGAAGGAATAGGAGTAGTATGTGGCAAGTGGACTGCAGGGAGAGGGAACTCTGAGCTGGTAGCATCTCCAGTCTGAGGAAATCCAGAATGTTCATGTTAACTCTTCTGGAGCCTTGATTTCATTTGTAGTAACCTGGAGTTTCCTTCTCCAAGCTGGTCAAAACTGTGCCTATCCACTATCCAGGCAGGAAATATCTCTCTGAGGGAGCACCATATCTCTTTGCTGTTTGGTGCAGGTGTGGGCAGCAATTCAGCTCCTCAACTTGTGGCCTTGCTTCAGTCCTCAGATTTGGGCAGGCACTATGTCTTTTTACACAATTCCCTGTTTCTGTGTAAACAACCATTTTAGCCAAAGATGGAAAACCAGAATCCTGTTTACTTAGGCTCCTTTGCAGTCCCATAGAGCAGGAGCAGAAGTGCTGGTGTTGTGGCTCAGCTCCAAATCAGGTAATTGCTGTGCATTCTGCCCTACTTACACACCCCCCACAGTTTCAATTAGAACAATTGTTTCCATTTTTCTTTCCTGCTCTGTCAAGTATTAATACGGTTGCTGTTAAGCTGCTCGTGTGATCCCTCACCTAGGTGTTGTGTTTCCATGGTAAAGACAGACATCCTCATGTGCATACCTGGACTGAATCCTCATTGGCACAGACTGATGTAATTCCATAATAGAGCAGTGTTGATTTGCACTACATGAAGACACAGCTTTCCTATGCAGAGAGCCACATCCTCCTCTCTAATTAAAGGCTCTGTGTGAATGCTTATGATCTATTTATTTTTCTACTCGCTCCTCAGCTTTGCAAATAACATGAGGTTTGGGTAGTCATTCACACTTCTGGTCACAGTGGTGGTCTCTAGAGAATACAACATGCCTCCTTTTAATGTCCTTCCCCCCAGCTGTTCAAGAGTGGATCTATAGGGATATCTGAGCTCTTTCACTCTGGGCTGTAGTGTGGTAGATAGAGTTCATGATGTGTGATATGTTATGAATTGCTGGAAAATGTGTTCTTTGGAAACAAATCTCTCTAAATTTATCAGGAGAATTAAGAACGTGGAAGGATGCCTGAAAGCTACACAGCAACAGGAGATTACATGCTTGTAGCTTAAGCCACCTGGCGTATTGAGCATTCATGTTCACAGCTGAGGGCTCCAGCACTTATTATGCTGTTTATGTGATCAGGAGAGCCTTCCTTTCATCTGATAAAGAACTAGGCTTGAAATGGCATGTGTTTGGGCTGGTGGGCTCTGTGTCACACACTGGAGTGAGGTTTTGCTGTCTGATTTTCTAGTCTGTCAAGTGGCCCATCAGATGGTTATCAGCATCATATACATGTGCTGAATGGATTGATGTTTGTGTGCATGAAGGCTTGAGCAGATCATGGCTTGGGTTTCTCTGCTGCTCAAGGCTGTGGTGGCTGGTGCCATGGAGACCTTTCTAGTGACTTTGCAGGGAATACAAGTAAGCTGTTATATTTTATGTGGAATAAGGAGGCATTGCCTTTCCAGCACTCCTTTCACACAGTTTTCTGAAATGCACAGAATGCATTCATGGCTCAGTTCTCAGCAGACAAAGAATCTGAGAGCAGACCCTTTGCAAACATTGAGTTGACTCACATAGGAGGCAGTTGAGTTGCACACCTGTACAAAGCAAAGCAGCACAGAGTCCCCAGGCAGTGCAAAGGAGAGTGGCTTTATTGCAAAGACCAGGCCTTTTTAAGCAGTTAGTCAGTTATCAGTTTACACAGTTTGAAGGCACAACAAGCCCAAGCCAACCAAGCCCCACGCACCACGATGTGGGCACGCGGCAGCCACGCAGCGCGGCTCTCACGGCTCTCACGGCTCTCTACCCCTATTCCAGCTGAGTCACTCTCCCACAGTTCCCTTCTGCTTAGCCTTAGTAGCAGGCCTGGGCCATGATTTTACAAGGGTAACAAGGCCCTTATTTTATAAGGCTTTACCTATATGCAACACCTACCCATATGTGTCTGGCACTACGTAGGATATGTGATATACTACAGTGCCTCTGTGTGTCCCACATGAGCTCCATCTGTCCCTAAATCTCCTGTAGGCCCTGACTTTTACCTGCCTTAGAGGGGTCACAGACTTTTCAAATAGCTCTAGATGCCTCTGTTCAGATACCTAGAGCCCACCCACTGGTTAAATGCTTCAGCTGAACAAATACTGATAAAATTTGTCTTTAAAATGAATTGTTAGAAAATTAAAATATGTAAAAATTTCATTCTAAATTTAAGCTAAGGCGGTACTTCAGTACTGGTAAGACTTGGACTGGCACCTTTACAGTCTGGTTTGGAGAAACCTGGAAATGGAATGAATGGGTGACTGAGAGGTGTCTATTAGCATCTCTCATAGGCTGCAGCATGCTGAAGGCAGCACTGAGGCAGGGCTTTATCAAAGTGCTGGGTTTACATTGTGGTAGCTCCTGTCCTTGAAGCTGCTCTCACAGTGGTACAGGATGCAGTAATCCCAAAACCCTTTTCACTATATCTCTTATGTTAAAATGGCCAAACATCTGGTCCAGCAGGACATGGTTTGTAAAAGTAGTACAAAAAGTTGCTGTATACTTCTCAGTCCCATAGAAAGTGCAGAACAGTATAGCACAAGATGCAGAGATCATTTTATCTCAACTCCAACTTCTCATGATTTCAGGTAAACCATCCTGATTTTTTCTGTTCTCTCACATTGCTGGAATTTTTCTTAAAATTTTGTTTTTATACATATGGGGAAATATTTTTGTGTCTTCAGCTTCCCAAGGCTTCTAAATTTCTAAAATGACCATGGCACTGTAGGTCTAAAATGACAGTCAGCATGCCCTGGAGCTGACCACCAGTCATTTTTCCTTGTGCAGTAGATGTTTGCAGAGTCAGGCCAATTCTTTATATACAGGTTTTGTCACCCCCTTCATGCAAAACAAAAGGGTTTGGTTGTTTTCCCAAAGCAAACAGTCTGTGTCAGCTGTCTTGCACTAACAGAAAAAACAACCAACCAAAACAGCATGAGCTTTTATATCCACATCCATGAGTGGCAGGTCACAGGTTCCCTGCAGAAGTGACAGGGAAGGTAAACAGCTCAGAGCATGCCGTGTTTGCCATGCCATTCCAGTGCACAGCAAAGCTGTCCCCAGCCCTTCTCCCCCTTATGCAGCAAATCACATTCTTCTGTATAAATAGCAATTAATAAAAAGAAGCCAAATTATCATTCTTTACTAGATTTTAATTACAGCCTGCCCAAGACGTTTCCCTTGCACAATAGGCCTGTAGGAGTTTAGGCACTATGAGCTAAATCAGGGAAGGTTTTAACTCTTGGGCTCAATATGAAAACAAATCAAATGGGAAGGAATACACCTTTCGTATCACGCTCTTCCAGAAAGAGAAAGTTCTAAAAAGACAAAAGCCCAAAACACCGGAAGGTTTTATTTGTGCTGGTCTGTATTAAGCCAGTTATTATCCTATCAATTGTTTGTGTAACCACTGTTTATACAAAGTGAAAGATGGCACATAGGAACACGTACCAGCAGGCTGTGTTTTCTGATGAGGCCCTGCAGTGCTAGAGCAGGAGCAGGGAGCTGGCTGCTGTCCGGGTGTCCCCTTGGCGCCTCACAATGGGGTTGGAAGGGATTGGCCACCTGAAAATTAGCAGAGCCTTAGGGATGTGCTGCATTTAGATGGCTGCCTCTGTGGGATAAGTTTGGAATTGCCATTTCTCCCCAGCTGTGCCAGAGGAGGGCTATGGTTTGGTGTCTCATGCCTGGAGGCAGGTGGCCATGAACAGGGGTCTTTAGGCTGCAGTTTTGGTTAGGGCAGTTCATTAAGAGCAGCTCATCGATCCTTGACACTGTGTGATGTTTGCAAAGGGTGTAATTGCAGTATCCTGCCCAGCTTTCGCACAGGCTATCGAGTAGAATGAGCAGATGGAAATCAGGTTTATACTTCCCTCACCTTCTTGAAATGACTCCTCAGAGAATTATTTACCAGGTAGTGTGCGCCTGGGTAATGTACTCTGGACCATAACGAATCACAATATTGCTGACAGAGGCCTGGCCTCAGCTGGGCACAGAGGGGAAAAGGACAGGTTTGAAATCAGTTTGCTGTCTAACCATTTGCCAAGGTGGAGGTTTTAACAGAATGGATGATACTGTCCCTTCTTAACTCAAATCCTGCCGGCCATATTTCACACCATCTGGAGTTTGTGCAGAGCCCCCTTTGGGAAGGCAGCCAATAAAGAATTACAATTATCTAATCTTGCCATGATAAAAGTGTGAATAACCATTTCAGGGTCTGACTGGAAAACTACTGCAACCTGTCAGTGCTCCTTAGATGGTGGCCAAGAGGGCATCCGATGACACGCTGGAAAGCGTGGCTCAGGAGATAAACAGGAGTTGGCTCGTACCAGACACCGAGCTGAAAACAGTCGGATTTTCACCAGCTGAAACAAAGGACAGAAAGAGAATGTAACTGCTGGGCTTGGGAGAGGTGACACCCCCATCCACACTGATTTCCATGGGCATTAAGGCACTTGGCACTTTTTGGGAAGGCTGGGGCTATGTTTTACAGCAGTTTCTCCAGAGCCACTATCTTTTAAGCTTTTGCAGCAGTCTCTGCTGGAAATCTTTGGTTTCACACTTTTAATTGGTTCTCAGATAGAATGAGAGTTGGTTCGGTCTTTGTTTTCCAGTGTTGTGGAGTTCCTATTAACATTTTTTTCATCCCACCCTGAAAAAGAATTTTCACATAGCTTTCCCCACATTGTTTGCAATCAATGATTTCCCTGTAATGGATACTAAAATTTTTTAATGGCAGCTTTTGGGACTCACTGGTGCTTGGGAGACAAGAAATGTGCTTTAGTGATGTTCCTGACTTGACATAAACTTGCTTCTTAGCAGCACCTAAAAAGAATCCTGGGATTCACCAATATGAGTATGCTCTTTGTCACCACTAAATTCTCCTTGCACCACATTTATCTTTGCTTAGTCTGGTGCATTATAGATGTTTCCAATTTCCGTCCATTCTCTTCTTTCAGTCTGGCTGCTACAGGGAGTGAGGACAGCTACAGAAACCTCTGTCTAACTGTCTGAATAAAACCTGTAATTCACACTGCATACAGCAAAATTATCCTTTTTCCAAGAGATGTTCCCAAAGTAGACACAAATTGAGAAACAAAACAGAATGACTCCCCTTGGCAAACAGGTGCCTTTATGCTGCTCTACAGCACCAAAGAACAATGTTCTGTGGACCTTTTACACACATTCACAGGTAAAAGAGCAGGAGTAATTTGCCCAAAAGTCCCATCAGCAAATCTGTCCAAGCCTGGCTTCATGTTTATGCAAGTATTTAATTTTCTTTAAAATTCTCCAGCAGCCCATAGCAGGTGTTGCTGCTGGGTAAGCGTTGTGAAAGGGTCCCAGAGCAGGGCTTGCTGTTCCTCTCTGTTTAGGTGAAGGGGTTTTCCTATTTTTACTGGCACTGAGGTGTGTGGACTCTTCCAAGGCAGGCTTCTTGGTACATGAGAAGTAATGCAAGTTATGGAATCATGCAAGAGCCTTGTTGTCACTAAGTGGACAAAAGGGATTGTTGGTGGGGCAAATCCCTCAGCATCAGCCTGCCTAACCAGCAGCCTGGTTTCTGCTTTATGCTGGGAGTTGGTGTTTTTGGCTACCTAGAAACTATTTTGGGGTAAGGTACAGGGATCTTGATAGGATTCAGTCATTGACTTGAGTGATTTCAGCACTATTTTGCACCTCTCCCATTTTATTTCTAGCCCCATGGCCTTTTGGAGCCATCTTCTAGGCAGCAAGTTTATTAGAGGTGTGACTTTCAGAAAACTCATGTTTGTTTCAAACCAGAACTAACTTCACTTTCGCTAGCTCAGGTCAATGGAGTTACATCCCTAAATCACAGAGAATTAAGATAGAGATAGCCCCTGTAGCACATTCTCTCTGCAGTACCTTGCACAAAGAGTTATAAAAGAAGTCAGGTGAAGTTTTTGAAGTAGTTATCACCAAGTCATATACTGATGGGCTGATGGTCTAAATTCATTGTAAAATGTGGACTTCAGAGCAAACAGCCCCAGCATCAGTGTCTGGGACTTCTAAAGAATGCCACTGCTTGATAACCAAAAGCCCAGTGACAAACTCTTCAGTCCCTGTCTTGAGAGTTTCCAGAACAAACAAACACCATCATTTAAATCACCATCTTAGGTTGCTCAGTGCTTCAGAAAAGGGCAGTTTGCTTTCATTGCCCAGGGAAAGAAGATGAGCCCTGATGTGCCATTCCAAACCATGTGCCTTTATGGACCCAGCTGTAGGCAAGGGCTGGGGTGAAGCATGTCGTGGGAAGGCAGATAACACAAACATGAAAGCAGCACAAAACATGAGAGCCTATAAATAGCAGGAAATAAAGAACAATACTGTGATAAAATCCATAAGACAATAAAGACCAATGTGGGAGAGACCATTTCCCCCCCACCCTTCTCCAGAGTTTCTCCTATTTCCCAAAGCTGCAGAGATCATCTGTCTGCTGTGTGGTACACGCCAGTCAGCTAAGCACCAACTCCAGTGCTTGGAGCCTTAGACAAAGTATTTCAAAACCCTGTTCCTTTTTCTTTCTTGATGTCCTGCCATGACTATTGTGGTATTTAAAGCCATTCCCAACTCACCAGCTCATCAGAGCAAGGAGAAAAGAAGGAAGAGGAAGGGGGGGAAAAGCCCTATGGAGATTTATAGTCATTAACAGCCTTTATAGGGTTTCAGACATTTTTGTGGTAATTCTTTGGAAAGGACACATCCATGATGAGCTGGGGTTTATTTTGCCCCTGGCATAAGAAATTAGACTGATTCCAAGAAAATATTTGCTGTTTACCAAGAAGAGGGCAAATGTAACTAGAAAATGGCAATGGATGTGAACTAGGAACCTTGTTTAAATTTTGGTTCGTTCCCAGCTCCTGACCTGGCCCCTTTGAACTGCGGTTCCTGCACAAAGCAAGTCTCTGGAAGCTCCTCTGCAGAGTGAATCTATGGCTGTGCAGTGGGCTCTGCAAAGCTCCCTCCCTTCACTGGCAGCAGCAACTGAAGATGGTTAATTACTGTGAGAGATAGCTATCACTCGTAAGCCTGCATCTCACAGGAACATGTCCTGTCAGGAGGTAACCATTCTGTGGGCCCAAAATGTCATGAGGACAGCTCACAAGAAAACATGTTCTTGGTTTGGAGTGTAAACTTCTCTGGGGAACAGATTTTCTTGGGTATTTCTGCATGGCCCTGTCCCGTGGTGCCCTAATTTCTGAACCAAATCTTCCAAGAGGGTAACACTAACTTGTGTGAATGGCGTTAGGCTGATTTACAGCAGGGGAGGATTGAGGCCTTATTGTAAGGAACAAGAGGATTATATTGGCCTCAGAGTTCATGTCAGAGCTGGGACTAGAACTCAGGAATTACTAAGCAGTTTTCTCAATTGCTTCTGTTAGCTTTAAAGAGGGAGTTGTGTTGAGGAAAACCTCCAAGAATATCCGATTTAATGGCAAATCCACTCTCTTTTTTTCCACGACTGGTTCTAAGATGCCTGCCTACTAATGAACGTGGCTTTTTGTGCTCACACAATGGAGTTGCTCCCTCGTGGCCCACCCAATCCTCTTACAGGATCCCACCAGGGAGATGCAAGGACAAGTTTGGAGGTGACGCAGAGAGAGGTTCATTATGCAAAAGGTGACTCTTTTGATTCAGAGGGTTCAGAGGTGACAGTAAGGTCTGAGGAGCTCTAACTAAAAAGTTGACTGGCTACCACTAGTGCTATGTCACACTCCATCATGTGGCATGACAAACAAATGGGGGATTTATATCCCTCAACAGCTGGGGGCTGGATTTCTGCCCACAGAAGCGTGTCCCACATTATGCTCTACAGCTTTAGGTCCCTTCATGCTCTGTTGTGCAGTTTTCAACTCTGTCTTATGGAGGCAGAAAGCCTCAAATGATCTCCCCTCAACCCCATGGACTGCTCCTTCCTTCTGAGGCCATGTTTTGATCTTAACTAATGTTCACAATTTCCTCCTGTAGGGAAGTGGGTCAAATATTCATGTTCCATCTTTTTTTTTTTTTTTTGGTCAGATATGAACATTTTGTGCAGGGAGATTAAGCAATTCAGCCAATTCATATCTTCTGACTCCTACTCAGTGCTTTAACCCATGTCCACCATCTTTCCTGGACTACTGCAGTGTTTATAGGACATTTGACTTCATTCGGTTTATGAAATTTTGCTTATTCTGCCTTTCTTGATCATTAGCCCACAAGGCAGCTTGCATGCTTTTCTGTATCCAACATTTCTTTCTGCCTTTTTTTTTCCCCATTTCCAGAAGGACTTGTTCCTTAGAACAGATGAACCACATACTGAGAAAATGAACAGGCCAGATTGTCTAGTGCTCCGCACCCACCGCTGAAGACAGATTTTCCGGAGAACTCAGTTTCCAAGGAGGCATCTGAATAAGTGACAGATACTCAGAAGTGGAAATGTGCCCACTTCTTTTGGTGCTCAACTAGTGCTAGAGCTGCTCTGAAAAAACTTGCTCTGATATGGCTGTTCTCCTTCACTTATGCCACAAGACTTCCACATCTCCTCTTTTGTACTCAATTTATGGCTCTCTGCCATGCTCACCCTCCTGCCATACTCCATCCCACAGGTCTCAGCTGACCTTCTTCTTGTTGCCATGTCCCTCTGCACCATTAAAAAGTTAGCATGTATATACACTCACATTTCTGTCAAGGGGCCGTTGTGGTTATTTCCCCCAAATACAGAACATGTGTGCAACATAAATTAATTGTTAAGGCTAATGCTGATTGAAGTTTGGTAATTCAGCCTGCAGGATATACCATATGTTTGAAGTGTATTGTCCAAGTTTAGATTTTAAACTCCCAAGGGCAGGGACCACTCCTTCCTCTATGTTTACATAGCATCAATGAGACCAACAGTGCTTGGGTCTGATATACATTAACCTCAGCCAATGCATTGTTAAGTTTAATAATGACTAGTTAACATTAAAGCACAATGGATAAAATATATAGACAAAGACTTTTCTTGGCAGAGATTTTTGTCATGTTTTTGATGCCAGGTTCCTGCATGAGTAAATAGTCCCTGGTCATCTGAATCATTGGCATGTTCTTGAAAAATTCACCCCTTATATTGCACCATCCTGGTTTTCCCTTGTGCAGCAATTGAACTAAGCCATGGATCACTATTTAGGGTAACTAAGCCAGAGCCCACCTAGGTGAAAAGTCTGGAATAGGAAGGCACCTAAATGATGTGCCAGACAGTGAACTCAGGGAATCACAGAGCCAGGGTGTAAATGGGCAAAGGAAAATAAAGGTTTTGATGCAAGAATTTAATGTCATTTCTTATTATTATCTCATTACTTTGTAGTTCCCAGAAACCACATTCAAAGGTTACTGTACACAGGCCCTCCAGCGGGAGCATAAGAGAGCTCTAGGAATAAATCCAAACTCCATCTGAACTGACAGGCTGTTTTTCAGAGCTAGTTATGCAACATGTTAGTACCTCTAGGTATAGGACCAGTGGGATTTAAACTTGTACAGCAGATGGTCCGTGCATCATTGCTGGAATGCGCCTGCTGACCCTAGGGCAGAGCCTGAATGGACTTCAAAAGAGAGACTGAGCATGCTTCAAAGTGTTATTGTTTAAATGTTCCACTAAATGGGGACTCCGGAACAAAATATCTAGCTGAGGTCAGTCTGAAAAATGTCAACACACATAATGAGAAAACAGTATGTTGTGTGAGAAAGAATATTTCATAGGGGTATTCTGGCTATTCTGAGTTGAAAAAAAAAATCACTTTTTTTCATGTGTGTCAGCAGATTGTCAAAATCTAAGTGTCTTTCTCCATGAGCTTCATTTGCTCTTGTTGCAAAGAACAAGGTCTGTATGTGAAAGTCATAAATACCTCTGGAAAGTGTGTTTTATCCACAGACAGGTACACTGGGAGAACTGTCAACCAAAGTTATGGCAAAGGTGTGTTGCAATACAGCATTGACATAGACCTGAAAGCCACTCTCCCACTCATTTCAGAGGAAAACTTATAAGAACCTTGTGTTTGGTTTGAGAGTTTGGGATTTCTAATCATTACTGTGTTCTATTTTGTTCCTCCCAAAGTCCATAATGCCTGCTCATTGCATGTTCTTTCACCAGGGTAATCCACAAATTTTGGCTTCTCCTAATGCCATTCAGGAAGGATTTCAGCAGGAAAGGGATTGGGTTAATGTTTAAATCAGTAGGTTTAATATCATGAAGGAAGATTTCCTAGGCAAGCCAAGCTTAACAAGATCAAGACTTCAGTAGAAAATTCAAGATTCAGCCTTTGATTTGCTGGTCCCTGAGCTGCATCTTGGGTGTTGCAAATATCAACTGTCTGGTAGCTTGTGGTCTACAAAAGCTTTCCATGCTGGCTACTGGTGATTCAACATGGGTGGCTAAAACATTATTTCCTTTGCTGGAAGCAAAGAGCAGCAACCTGAACTTTCATAGCATCTTGTCCTGCTGGGGCATGCCTCTATCTTGATGGAGACGCATTGCAATAACACATATTAAAAGCTAACCCTCCCTGCAGATGTAATAACGATGCAATGCCAGGAAGAGCAAAGACTCATATTAAATAAAGGGGAGACTTGTTTCTTTCGTATATCAATATTCAGTAAGATCAGCCAACTTGGCATGCTGGGATGAAAACAAAGCCACCAGCCAAGGTAAAAAACTGAAGGGCTCTGAAGTGAGATGTTGTTAAACCAAGAAGGTAACTTGGGCTTCTTTGTAGATTCGCTGTGTCTATGTAACATGTTGTAACTGACACAAAACTTGAATAGCAATCAATGTAAGTGGGTCAAAAATAGCATCCACACCCTCCCTGGAGTCCCGGTTGTTGCACCCAGTATCACTACTCAGCTGTTAGCTGTGGCCCAGATTAAGCAAAAACCCTGTAACCTTACCTGAGTGTGAATTCAGCAAAGCTTTCAGGCTTTTGCTTATCTTCAGTGTATGCTTAACTTCAGTAAGTATAGAAACTCTTTGTTAAATAAGGCTTTTAAACCTGCAGAGAGCTGATAAAAAAATCAGAGTTTCACCTGTTTTATCCTGTTTGCCAAGTGCTACAAATAACTGATACTCGATGTGTAGATTGTTGCAACTATTCAGTGGCCAAAACTCAGAAGTGTGTCAGTAAGTTAAAGGTGATCTCTTATCTCAGTGTTCCCAAAGCAGAGAAGTTACAACACATTTCTGATTAACATAATTTGTTTTAGGAATTCTGGTTCCCTGGAAATATTGTCACTCCAAAACAAATGCACTCTGCAAATTCGCTGAACTTCAGCTTGTTAAACTGCTCATGGAGAACAAAAAGTACAAGTCAAGACATAGTGTTTGTGACAAAACTTTGCACAACAGGGAAATAAACTCCAGTAAACCAAAGGAAAAGATATTCCCTCTATTACTCAGTTTGCATTTTTACTCGGGTATAATAGGAGTATAAGCATTTTCTGTCAACAACTTACAAAGAAACCTGTTCTGAAAGTGATGTATGATGAGAACTTGCATCTAAATTGGGTACATCTAAATTAGACTGAATACAGAACACTCCTAAAGGTAGCTTTTGGTTAGAGCTAGCCAAGGAACACAGAAAAAAGTTCACAAATATTGAAAGAAAAAACACCCCCAAACCTCAGAGGCTCCTCCCTCCATATGCTCATTGTACAGGAGTATTTTGGGGATAGCATGTTTATTTGGGTTTGCACTTTGCTGGCAAGTGGTCCCCAGTTCTTACCCAGAACGTGCTGTTTGGTATTCTCCTCTTAGAGTGCAAAACATGGCCAAGTGTTTTGCTGAACAAGGAAGGACTTATAAATGCACTGGTCAAGACCTACAACACTGCAGCTCTGGCTTCAGTAGGTGGCAGGGATTCTTTAAATTCTCTTGCTCATTTACATTAAGCAAACAAACAAAATTACCAAACCATGAAGCCCACAAACTATGTATGCAGCCAGGTTACATAATCACAAGTTCCCCTTATGGTTACTTTTATCTTCCCTTTCACTCGCTTGCCTATATTGCTGCTGATCTTTATTAAGCCCCACATTCTACAAACATTTATGCACATGATTTACTTCATGCTTTTAAGCAGTTGCAGAGTGTTCAATAGGTGTTAAATAGAGAATGAGCTAGAACACAATAGAAATGCATATCTGCAGAGAACAGACTAAACCCAGTGAAGTTACAGCTGTGCAGAAAGTTCAGACATGGGGAAGAGTTTTGCAGGGTTTCAGCTTGTAGGGTCTACCAGAGCTGGCATTTGTGTTTGTGCAGCACCTGGCACAAACGGACTCCAAATCTGACCAGGATCCCTAGATCCCAATACACTGCAAGTAATGCACTGCTCCAGGGACTATAATTAGGCACCAAAGAGCAAGAACTCAGAGTTCACAAAGACTCTAGCATGTGGTATTGCCAATACATCTGCTGACATTCGCATCTGTAGATTGTTCATTCAAACACTGCCTGATTTGGAATACTAAAACATTCCTACCACCCATCAGCTGCTTCCTGACCTCTTTAAAATAAGCTTTCTTAATGGGCATGTGCCTGGATCACCAAAGAGACTATCAAACTTGGCACTGCAGAGGGAAAGCCAAGCCCAGTGCTAGTGATGGCTCTGCATTCTTACTCTCAGGCATCCTGTCATCAGGTCAAGGTTGTGGCACAGTGACATGGGGCATGAGCTCCCTGCCTGCACACTGCCTGTCCAGCATTTAAATCATCATTATCCCAGGAGTTTGTTGCACACCATGGTACAGGGGTGCACATAATATCAACTAAAGTGAATGACTATAAGCACTTTGTCACAGCTTCAGTGGATATTCAGCAGTGAGAACAGTGTGCCAGGCTGAGGGGCCCAGCCGGCAGCTGGCAAAGCATGGTTTATGTAGCTTTGTGAGCACAGACTATGCAAATGTATTCAAAGGATGTTCTTGAGGCAAATTGGTTGGAGCTAAATTTGCCCAGATGCTCTTGAATCTGTTTGTTAGAGTCCTTAGCTTGAAAATTAGCTGGAACTGATGAGTCAAACCAGAGCTGACTTTAGGATCCTTGCATATTAAGGAAACCACAACCGGATTAAATGTGTGCATGTCTGTGTAGCATGGAAATTCAGCTCTCAATGCCTGATCCCACTATTCCCAAGATGGGGGCTTCATAATGCTTAATATTTGGAGAGCTCCTGGAGAGGCCTGGGCAACTATTTTGCCTTGAGTTTTTAGGGTAAAAGAAAATGAAAAAATTGTTTTCTCTTCCATCATGGCTTTTGATTTTTGTACTTGCATCTCATTTTGCCTGCAGAGGCACTCCCTGGCAGTGAACTCATGCCTTCCCACTCCTACATGTTCCATTACCAAAGGTGAATAATCAACACAAATATGAAGAATGAGAGAAGTATGTACTCGTTTATTCAGATAATGAATGTGAAAGATGAAATCATCTTAATGTTGAACTAAAAACAACTACTTCAGGATCCTGTTATGGTAGCAAAAGATACTGGAAGAAGGTGGGATTGTGTTGTGGCAATGACAGTGGTAATTTTTTTTCTTTGGACTTCTTTCTCATATGGGAAGACTATTAAGGGACACTATTGGAACTTTTCTTTCACCTGAGTATTGACTTTAAGAAAGAAAACTGTGTCTTGAGCAGTGGTTTAAGCCAGTTTCTCCATGATAACTAGTAGAAAGTATCTGCTTGCCCACGGGGCATTTTCAGAGATTGACCATACGTTCTCCCCATTTGTGCCACCTCTGCAGTCACTGGCAGAGCTCCAGGGCAGCAGCTCTGCCATCCCCCTGCCTCTGTCACCCTGTGTCAGACACTAGCTGGAATCAGCCTTGCCCTTGTGGCAGCTACACTGTGTCTGACCCCTGCCTGGGTGTACAAAGGTGGGAAAAGGGTGGGCCATTTCCTGCGCTTAAACAACTGAGCACTGTTAGCTCAGGGACAATTGAGCCTCTGGTGTTTATACTGTCTTTGTCTGGATAAACTGTATGGACACAGTTCCAATGCAGCCACCAGGAGATTTTCTTGCTGATATTCATGGTGCCAGCATTCCACCCTTAATGTGTATTTTGGGCATCCCCATCTTGAATCAATACCTTGAGCCTCTTAAAACTTCATTGTGGTTATGTTTGGATTTATTCTTTAATATTTTTCTTTTATTGAGGAAACCAAAGCTGAACAGAGTTTCACAACATGTGGTCTTCCCCATGCTCTGTAGAAGGTAAATGTCACCTCGCTGTGATGCATTTAGTCTACTCAAGTATCCTCAAAGAATTTGACACCAAGGATGTCCTAAGGGATTGGCCTCCCAATGCAACCTTCTGGGATTTGAGCACTTAGTTCAATATAAAGGTTCAAATATTGCTGAGGCAGACAGAGATATTCAGTATCTCACACTTCACAGAACTGGACACATTTTGCACACACCAGCTGTGTGTGTAAGGAACTGGGGTTAAATCAAAGAATTTCTCTTCCACCCTCCAGCTTTTCTATCTGTGTCGCAATGATTGGTCTCCAGCTGTGAGGAAATACAGAAAGCTTCTTATTTAATAAATTTTGAGTAATCCTAAAGAAGCCAATTCCTCCCTCCCCAGAACAGCACAGTCTGCATTCCTTCGGAAACATCTTCGTAAATAGCACCAGAAACTGAAAATACCTTTCTGGTCTCATAGGCTGGGATAGGACTTACAGTATAGTTGCATTGGCATTCAGTCCATATATATTTATCATTTCCTCCTGAATTCTTCCCTGCCTTCTTGATGGTGTGTTGGATCTACTATCTGTGGAGAAGGTCCTGTAGAAGTCAGACCGTCTTGTACTCGGGATATACCAAGAGTTAGACCTATTTGGATATTTTGCTTGCCTTTGCATTCAGTTTGTACATCATCCTGGGATAGCATGCAATTTTTCATCATGAAAAACATTTGGAAAAAAAGCTTAGGGAAACTACAGATTTAAAATAAAAACAAAAATAAGCCCTACCAAACAAACCAAGCCTTGTATTTGTCCACAGAGCTTACTGACTAAAAGATAATGGCATAGAAGTTTCCTGAATTTATGGCTCCTCAAAAATCCTTTTCTTCCTCAATGGCAATTATATTCCTGAGAAAAAGTCAGATGCCAGATCTAGCCCTGGCATCTTTCAGTGGATTTTTCCTAAAATCAAGAGGTTTCTCAAAGCCTAGTGGTTTCAGATGTTATGATTGATGTTTATTCATTTGTCCTCTCTTCCCATGGAACTGGCAATGGCTGTTATTTCTGTATCCAATACCACTGTTGTGTCTGTCACTCTAATCTAGCTACTTATATGGTCTCCACCACCGCAGTGTCTGAGCATATCCCAAGAATTAATTAAAAAAACCTACATAAACCCCTTAGAACAATAACAAACTCTCCCTCTTTCCAGCCTTATCCTAGGCAAGAGTCTCAAGTTTTTGAGCTCGTATGCGTGTGAGTAACTTACTGAGGCAAAGCTGAATTGGAGAAATGGGTCCTATCTTCAGCTGGGAAAACAGTGTGAAAGGCTGGCACAGGAGGAGCCACAGTGGTGACCTAGGCTGCTACAAGAGTTTGTCAGAACTAGATGTGCTTCCCCTAGATTTTCTGGTCCTTGGCCCCGGACCAGTAGTATTTTCTATGATTCCTGGAATCTGGCAAGTCATAAAACTTTTGAGGGGCAGAGGGTAGACATGAGTTTTTCTTTTGACAAAGAGAAGTACTAGTTCTGCCTGGAGATGAGCTGCCCTGATCAGCTGCCACTGGAGGTGTTGCTTCTATTTATTCTGGCTGCATTTGGATCAAAATCAGTGTTTCTGTGTGCCTCCTCTCCATCTTTGTCTGGGGATTGTTGTCTATTATTGCTATAGTCCCCCAAGACAAAATTCCTCCTGCAAATTCAGTCTCTGTTTCAGATAGCTTCCTCTCCAGAGGTTGTGAATAGATTTTAATGGCTTGTTGGGAGCCTTGTCTTACCTATAACCCAGTTTCTGTGCTTTGTAAAGGCAGTCCAGGGGAAGGAAAGGTTGATGAGTCTGTGGGTCCAATAGCCATGGGGAAGAGGGCAAATCACATGTGCTTGAGATGGTCAAGGTGGTGGTGAAGAATTAAGTGCATTAAATCCTATGTGAATAAGAACAAGCTGAAGCTCTTGCCAAGAGCTCTGATCCAAGAACAGCAAATGGAAGAATTACCAATGTATAAAAATATAAATAAACACATGCCAACATTAATTGGAGGAACATGTCCTTCTCACTGACCTTAGTCCATGTGACTATACCTCTGCTGTAAGGGACATGAGCCCTTGATTTCTCTGTAACCAATAGACATAACCCTTGTTTCCAGCTGAGGGATTAAACTGCACGTGAGGAAATAACTGAGTGCTGGATGGCATTTTTCACATGCCTCTTTTTCAACCTGGATCAATGAAAAGGAATATCATTATATCTCATATTTGTGCTAGAAATGAAGTGATTTGCGTACTTGCAGGAATGAGATACAGTTGTCTCAGAAGTTTTTGTTGGCAATAGAACAGGCAGCTGTCAACGCTTCAGCCTAGAAGTAGATGCAGCTCATTAGGACAGTTGGATATCATCAGATTAGCTGGGCTTGGAGATAGGGTGAGACAGGAAAACATATGACAAGGAACTGGCATCTCAAAACCTCCCCCTTCAGAAATACTACCTCAAAACCAAGGAATGTTGTGGTTGATCACAGCCAATATCAATACAATATATCCTAGTTTAAGGGCAGACTTGCCAAGTATTCCAGCATGGGTTTCAGTGCCCCTGGTACACATAAAAGTTATGGCACTGGTTCTGGATTATTTACTGGGACTCTGGTAATGATGTTCCTGGCATAGCACTCCTTGCAAACACATACTTTGGAGGAGTTCCCATACATTTTTTTATTGTCCTCTAGAGCTGTGGTGGCAAGCTGTGTGAAATCTATCCAGAAAACTGGAAGAAATCAAAACTAAAGGGAAAAAAACAACCAAACCCAATTAAAGATGTCAAAGTCTTTCTTGTGTAGACCTAAAACAAGGTCTAAAATCAAAAGGATATGGGTTGACTGTGTAAGAGTCATGGGGGAGGGAGTTTTAGATTTTCTTTCAGTGCCCCTAGAGGACTGCCTGATATATTCTGTACAGTTCTGGGACCAGAAAGATGTTTCCAGTCTGAAAGATGCTTTCAGACTGGAAATAATTCAAAGATGAATAACAAAAGCAACAGCAAAAAATACCTGAGTGGCAGCAGGGACTAATTTTGAAGAAAGCTTAAACAGACTTGTGTCAGTGACAGGTCAAGGTGACCAAGGCCCTCAGCAGTACTCCATGGATATGTAAAAATATGTAAATGGAAGCAGGCAGATGAAGTGTTTGTCAGCATGCATTGCCATTGTTTGTTTTTGTGTTCAAAAGCTCTTTTTTCTAAGCACACTTCTCTTTTCAGAGCATGAGCTTAACTTCGCAACCCAAGCAGCAGGGATGCCTTGTGTTTCTTTAGGACGTTTCATCAGATGATCCCCAAATGCTTTAAAACGGTGAATTAAAGGAGCTTCACATTCAGAAAAAAATAGAAAAGGATTAATTTCTTTCTTCCAAAATGCAGTCAGCTCTGATGTAAAGTAAAAGAGGACCTGGATTCTCCAGTGGGTGAGATCCTTCTCCCTTTACGTTGCTGCAGTCACAAACCTGACTTACCCAACCTGACTTCCTGTCTGGGGACACTTTGAGCAAAGGGAAGAATGGTTCCCCAGTCATGGAGAGTGTGCTGCAGCAAGCAGCACCAGGAATAGAAGTTATATCAAATTAAAACAGGGGAGGAATAAAAGAGAGAATTGTAATTTTCTTGAAGGGTATTAGGCTTGATCATCATAACTGCTGCCTCCATTCTTAATAGCAGTGAGGATGTACAGACATTTGTGTGATTTCTCTGCCAAGCAGCACCTCTGCTTACTCAGTACTGATTTGGGGTTGCTAGAGCAACACCAAAACCACTTCCTTTAGAGCGTGGATGTGCTCTGCAGGCCTCCCAGGCCTACATGGTTAACAGAAGTTAGGAAACTTCACAGAGGAAGTACAATGCAAAGTACTAAGAGATGTAGAAACCTTAAATAGGGATGTCAATTTGACCACTTTTTAGTCGATGCTAAGGCAAAATAGGAGCATAATGGCCTTAGAATCTCTTTAAGGCAGCTTTTAGTCTGTTAATAATAAAGAGGAGATTGCTTTATAAAAAAATAAACTATTTTGATTTTACTTGAACAGCTCCCTTCAAATATTATTTTTGTTCACACTAACATGTGATACTCATGTGACATTGTTTTAAGTCTTATATTTGTATTCAACATTCATTTAGCTTTCATTACTGACAAAATTTCAAATGCCAGAGGATGTACAAAACCTGCTGGGTGATTTGCAAAATCTTCTGGTGTTGGAAAATCTTTAATGATGAACTATTTTATTAATTACTTCTATTTTATCTGATTCCTGGCTATTGCTACAGGAATCTTGAGGGTTTTGCAACAAGGAAGATCTGTACTCCCTAAATTATAATTCCTGGGATTATGCTAAAGCACCATGTAAAAACAAGTAATAATTATTATTCATACAATTCTCTGTTTCAAACATATCTAATTGAGAAAAAACGAGGAATCACCTCTAGGCTGCTTACTAATAAGATCCCCAACTACTTCTGTAGAACTTGATTTGCTACTCAAGTGGTGTGATCCTGGGAAAGAAAGGTCAAGGTCTGCCTAACCTGGAGATTTTTCTCCAGTATGCTTTCTACTGAACTGGGAATTGTTTGAGTAGTGTTTGTGCTAAAAGTATTCCCAATGCTTTTGATGTTGAGCTTTTGCTTGTTGACTGTTGTGTGTCCTTGGCTGTAGCAATAATGCAGCAACTTCTCCTCATTTCCCTCACATTCTCAGAACAATTGAGATTTTGGTCCATGCCCAGAGAATCATAAAACCATGGACCATAAGTTTAGGGGAGTGTTTCTACAGGCACTGGTGATGAAATTTCTCCTGGAATATTGAAGTTATTTAAAAATTTCATCTTGCTGGAAAGTACTGGCAGCCTGAAAGGAGGAAAAAACACCAGACAGCTTGAGAGCCTCACACATAACAAAAGCTTAGAAGAATGGCTTTTGAGCCAAAAGACAAGTGGTGATTTTGACATGAGCACAAACACAGAGGTCAATGTGGATGTTAATACAGAAACATGGGAGAGATCTCATTTACTTTATAGCTGAATCAAGGGATGTAGTTCCTATACATTTATTCCCTAATCTAGATACAACATGGCTAAAATGATCTATTGTGTAGCTGGGCTACAACGGGGTCAGAGTCCCACACAAGCAGCAGACTAAACAACGTGCCCTGGCCACAGCACCTCCTTGGAGAGCACTCCAGAGCAGGGGCAACCAGTGATTGGCAACTAAATCTGGTAACCATGTCCCCAGGCCACCAACACACACAGGGAGTGTTGGTCTAATGTAGGACATTGTTGCAGAGAAAATGCCCTTTGACTATTAAACAGCAAATTCCAGTAGTGTGACTGGCTGGGAGGCAGGTACCCACAACAGACCCACTGCCAGTATCTGGGGGGTGCCTAAATCTAGATTGGGCAAAATATTAGAAACTATGCAGAGTCTGCAGCAGCAGCACAGGCAGGGAGACAGCTGACTTGTGGGATGCTGGAGGTCTGCAGAGATCTCAATGGGTCTTGGCCTTTTTTTCCATCTCTGATTGCTGCCCTGCCAGCCTTGGAGTACATTATTGTTTATTACCCAGAGGGGACAGCTGAATTCCTTCTACAGCAACAATATTTTTTTGTGATGCCAATGCCATGACCCTTATTCATGAAAAACAAAGTACAAATGGGGAAAGCAGGGTGGAGCTCTGTCAGAAATGTGATGTAAACAGCTACAAAGATGTGACTGTGCTCCTCCAAAGCCATTTCCCACCAGGTAAGGATCAGAGCAACAGGCATTGCAAACACAGCAGAGATCCTATCTGGTATTTTGTTAAGCTAATTGCCTATACCTAACAGCAAGGCTTAATAAAAATTGCCAAATTGAACTTTTGGTCAGATTAGACAACATCAACAACAATAGTTTCCAAAGGATTTACGGAAACAAATTCCCGTTCCAGGTATCTACTGACATTTAAAAAAAGCCATCCTCTTTTCTAGCATTCATGAAAGTAACATGAACAATTCAGTAGGAGAAGAGCTCCTGTTTTGTTGTGGAAACAGTCTCCGCAGTACCCTTGAAAATTCATCCTGAGGCAAGTTTGAAATAATTCATGCTTTTGCTCTTACAAAAATATCTTCGTGTTTAGAGCAAACAGCTGTTTTGCTAGTGGAGAACAGCAGAAACATGACCTGTATTTAAACCTGTATCTTACTGGGAGAACTGGGAGCTTAGTCTCCCAGCCAGGATGCAAAATTCAGGCAGTGACACAAGCAAAGACTTCTGGGGTAGCATGAATTCAGCTTGAGGGGAAACCTGAGTTGAAGCCACGTGGAGTGGCCATGTGGCAGTGTCCTCCGCTCTGGCTGGAGATGGTGCCTGTGTCCTGAGTTCCAGCAGGCCAGGGGATGCCGTACTCCTCTTCACATAGTTTCACAGGTCCTCCAGAGGCACTGGATGGAAAAGCTCCTGGGGTCTACCACACCCTCCACTGTGTGCCTCTGCTCCATGATTTCTTCAGCTCTGCCACCAGGCAGTCCCAGGCCCTGCTGCTCAGGATGATGCCTGGTCACTGCCACAGCCCAGCCCGGCCATGCAGCTCCTCCGTGATGCCCATGGCCTCCAGCAGCACTTGCTACAGGGCAACAGGGGTCAAGGGTGTCTTTGTGAGTGCCAAGGGCATCCCAAACCCACTTTGGCTGCTCCACAGTTTGCTGGGATGTGCTTCCCAAATATGGGAGTATAGGGGCAGGTTTTCACACTTCTCTCCATGAACTTCGTGAGCCCAACAGACAAACTTGCAGAAGTAAAAAGGAGAAAACTTGAGGACTTTGGCTGACACACAGAGTAAGAGACAATTGCTCAGTGCTACAGGCAGCCTGTGACCAACTGTTCACAAAATATTAACCATTTGTGGCACATTTAATAATCAGTAAGTGATAATACTGGGCTTTGATAGAAATCAGAGCTGACCAACTGACCAAAGAGACTTAGAGGCCCAAGTCTGGATAGTTTGTGCTTCATGCTGAGTCTATTCCACCCTCTCCCCTTTCCCGACCTTCTCATGTAGAGACAACAAAGCAGGATTGCTCTGGCGGGGACAGACAGGCAGAAATCGCTCTCTGCAAGGATGCACTGCTGGGTTGGAAGTATTGCTGCACCCAGATAACCTTTACAAAACCAGTCTCTGCCCAGGTTGGGACATAAGCATCAGGTATCCCAAAAGAGAAGTACAGGGATGCCGCGGTAAATATTGCTGAATTTATTTTAGGCCACGGAGATTCTGGCTGAAAGATCACTTGGGAGCATGCCAAAGGTCCAGAAAAGGTAACTGCTTGGGGAGGATCAAGGTCACCCACGCCTGGGAGCCGCTGGCGTCCCCTCAGTGACACTGCTGCACGGAGCGACCAGAGTGCTGCCAGCAGAGGTGGAAGCCCAGGCATCTCCTCGGAGCACGCGGGCAATGCTTCGAGGGTTTGTGGCCTGGCAGTGCCAGGGCACGGCGGGCAGGGCCGCTGTCACGTCACTCGGCCCGGCTGGAGCGGCGCTCCCGCCCCAGCTCTGCCTCCCTGCCACCAGATGCAAGCAATTTGTTTTGCATTTGGACTGGTAGTCTGGAAAACCGAAGCGCTGTGTTTTTAAGTTTATATTACATGCTTGCTTTCCAGTTCTGTTAATTAAAATCATGATACTGGATGAGCAGTTGCTGGATAGCTTGCAGGGTTCATTTTAAATTTCTTTTTTTTTCAACACACTCAGGCATTTGAAGCCCTTTCTCTGCTTGCAGTGCATTAATTCACCTAGCTAGGTATTCCATCTGTTTGAACTCGTACAAGCATGCATTTGGGAATGGTTTTGTTTCTTACAGTATTTTCTCCCAGTGTTTGCCTATATCTTCCAATGTAATTTGTCAGAATAAACGTATATGAGGAGTGTATAATTTTCAATTATACACTCCTCATAACTGTTTCAACATCACTTTGAGAGGGAAGGGAGCAGAGGGACCCATAAGCAAATAGAAAGAAATATGAGAATGTATGAATTCACTCAAGTGATCACTCTTCTTTTTCTTTGGTGAGTTTAATCCATCAGCTTTTCTGGAGCCATTGTGTAAGTCATGAAGGCTCAACTGCCTCCACTGTACATTTTTGGACTATTTCCACTGTGATGTCTACTGTCACCCAGGATGTGCTTAGGCCAGCCCTGCCCAGCTCAATAATCAGCTCCAAATGGAAATGGAAGTGGTTCTGCAGAGCAGCCTCAGACTCTGTTGACCTTTTATTGCTTTCAGAGTGGGTCTGCCACAACTTCTTCCCTGTCTCCCAGCTTACATCTCCTGTAGCTTCCCAGATTCTGTATCACCTTTGCTGCACCCATGTAACCATCTTGACTTGGCAGGACCTGTTGTGCAGGCCATGCAGCAACAGAATATTTCTCTGCAGCATGGCAGGTGTGTTACTAGTAGGGAAAGAAGCATATTCACCATGTGCATCATCTCCAAGCACACCTTGTGCTACTGGAGTAGTGCTAACAGAGGACTTGGTCCAGTGAGGGAACATCACTTAAACTGCCCAGGTGTGGAGCTTTGCTTTCAGGACTGAAAACATGTGCAAGGATGGGCCAACATTTGCAGTGTTTATTTTGGTCTGCAGACAAAGCTCAGAGTCACTCAGCAAAGCTCACACGAGCTTCTCCCACGCACAAGTGAACATCACCTGAGCTCAGCAAAGCTTTTCTATGCAAATCCCAACTGCTCTGCATTGTGTCAAACAATGACTCCAGAATTAGATCCTACAATATGTCTTTTTTTTTTCTTTCTTTCAGCAAGTACAATCAGTGACTTAGCCTTTTCAGGGCTTATATCTTGGTTATTAATATTACCATTACCTTCTTTTGGAAAATTGAACTCATGTGATAGAGGAATTTTATGTGTCAAATTCTGATGCAGAAATTCTGGTATGAGTGCTTCTATAAAATACAGAAGTGGAAAATGGAGGTTCTATGGTAGGAAATTATTTTCTTGGGTGGTTAGTTTAAGAAATTTTATATGATTGGGCCAGCAAAGAACAATGCCAACATCAAAAAAATCCATTACCTGTTGATCTTGTCCCGTTTTTGGCAAATTTAGGCAGGCATTGCAAGATTTTATAAGAACTGTTATGTAATAGTTCAGGCAAAAAAATTATTAAAAGAGATAAGTTATCATATATCTAGTACTAGGTAATCAGATTAAAAACAAAAAAAAAACCAACAACAACTGGGAAGTGCAATAACTGGATTTGCTAATGCCACATAAAATAAAAAGATGAGTACATATTTGGATTGTTGCACAGGGCAAGTGCCACAGAATTTTCCCTAGGGAACATTCCTCTATTGGCAAAGTGTGGTCAAATGCAACAAACAAAACTTTTTTGTCTTTAATTGTTATGATTCTGTTTAAAAATTAGAAGATGTCAATTTTAGCATGTGGAATGCAGTTGCGAAAGAAAATGGTTTTCCTGAATTTTCAGTGATTGACTAAAATTCACACACATACTGGTTATTTTAATTTAAGGAAAAAGGATTTTGTTTCTTTATCCTGTTACATAACCCTGGATCTATTCTCCCTTGAACACACAAGTATGATTATCATTAATCTTAAAGGGAAACAGTTGTCTTTCAAAGTCCTTTCTGAATTTCTGAATTTTTATCTTTTTTTAAAGTTAGATCCCAAATGACTGGATATGAATTGAAGATGAAAGCACATTGTTTGTTTTTTAATTAGATTGCTTTAATCTCATTTATACATAGTTCTTCTACTGTTCTTCCCATCAGCAATAATGAAGAAAATAACATTGTTTTAGAGTGACTTCCAAAATACAAAACATACGGTTCATACAGCATCCAGCAGGAGACAGACTACCTGTTATTGCTTTTATAGCTCATTTTTATGAAACTGGCTGGCTTTCAGTTCAGAGACATTCTTTAATAATACTTATATTTTTCATTCTATAGTGCATTCCTTTCAAGGATTTTAAATTACTCAGGAGATCTTGAAAATCCCAGTGAAAACCTTTGGATATATGGGAGGTTTTTATTTCCAGGTAGCTGACTTTCAGTTAACTTGAGACACTCAATTTTTTCAAAAGCCAGTGTGACCACTTTGGTTCCAGGCTGTTTGGTTCCCTCTGTGTTTGCCCCTCACTTTAGGAATCAGCCACTGTAAAGCAACAGGCATTTCCAAACTCAGAAAGGACCAGCTCCAGCCTCTCAGCCCTGCTAAGTGCCTTAAGTTAATTTGTAATTAGCTTGATGTAAGGAAAGGACCAGTGCAGGCAATCCCACAATGGCTAGGCAGTCTCAAATATAAGCAAAATAGGCCAGCCAGAGCATTAAAACAAGTGAATTTAATGCCAACTGGCTACTTTTCAAGAAGACCTGTGGTTTTTCATTGCCTTTGTGTTTGGCTTGTAAACCAGGTGCAGAGCTCTATCACTGGCAGGTTCACATGATGGGGAGTGTACTAAAAACACAGGTCATGTTTTGGTTTCTGTTTGATACCTTATTTATATATGATTTATATGGATAAACTAAGAAAAATTAACTGTCCAGGCCATAATTTCATCTAAAATAACACAGACTAAAACTACAGCAACTTAGTGGATTGCATGGATTAGCGAGACATCCTGGTATGTAACACCAATAGCAACAATTTATTCCCCAATTTAGTAATGCTTAAAATCTGCAATCCAGAGTCACTCCATGATATGCAAATCCCCTACAAAATCTGCTTCCCTTTTTCAGACTCAGGATCCTCTGCTATACAGGGGAACCCCAAAGACTGACCCCATATGACTTTGTGTAGGAAATTAATGTATAGAACAACATTAATGCAATGGACTTATTCAGACCATCTTTTTGCCATTCTTGCTTACACAATCCTTTACAGACAGTGCTGTCCATTTCTCTCCTACATTTCTGCTGGACTTCATGCCTGGAAAAACTTTGGGTTTTTTTAATTTTAATGTTTATTTGTAAAATCTTCTCAATCCCTGCAAAATCTCCTCTTTGTCCATGCCCCATCTTGATCCTGAGTCCATGAAACATCATGTTCCCTCTAGCAGCCAAACAATGAAAACAGGGTTTCTCCTGAAAAATGAAGAAATATTAAATAGGTTACCATTTAAAAATTAATGAGAATTTGCTGATGAGCATATTTTAGGTCCTGGTGTAATATCCTTCCCACGACCTCACCTTATGGAAACCTGAATTAGCTCTGCCATACCCTTGGGTTAATATTCATCCATCTGAAATCTGGCACTCACATCCCTGCCCCTCAAGACCTCTCTACCCGGGTGCAAATACAGTGAATCTCTCCTGACTTTCGTGCCATCTCAGTAGATTTCCACACGTTGTAGCCAAGCTAGGGATTTGGCCCAATGTCTTTTTTAAACCCTGTGACCCAGACGAGGAGATTAAAAAAGAGTTATGTTATCGGATTAAACAGATACAAGAGGCACTCGCTGTATCAGCATCCAACACCTTAAAACTCCAGCAAGTAGATCAGCATGGTAATGGCAAAAATAGTCTCTGAGAAAGAGAGAAAACTCAAAGGAAGGTGATGGCAAACCTGTGCCTTGAGCTGGGGTGCAGAAACCTGCCACTCTGACTGGTTGCCAAAGCAGCCACAGGGATATGGTGTTCTGCTTGCTACAGCATCTTGATACAGGATACACTTGAGGTATAAAAATAATTTGAACTCCACCTACCTGTAGCCAGAATGATTTTGGCCTTAGTTAAGTTTGGGTTAATGTCTTCACAGTGGAGTTTTTAAGGGGTTAGGCTTGATTGCGTTACAAACTGCATCACGGACACTGAAATCAATAAAGCTGCAGAAGCAAAAATTCTAACAGATTAAAAACAGACCTACATGAAAAGGATAGTAATTTCAGGCACCATTTGTATGCTTAATATTATACACATGCTTATGCTTTGTAATTTGGGCTCTAACTTGTGATTTCGGTTACATAAGAGAGTGGAGAAGCCAGAAGCATTAGTGCTGCTGTGCACCACTGCAGCTGAAGGCAGAGTTCCCCCAAATATTCATCAGGCACATTCTCAGAATGTCTCATAATGAAATAGCAGATAGCAATGTGCACATTTATGGCACAAAGGACATTATTATTATTATTATTATTACTACTACTACTACTATTATACTTGGTTCCAGGTACTGTTTACATGCCTCTGACTTCAAAACAGCTTTGGCTGTTGGTCTTTTACCCCAAACATTTTATTTTTAAACACATAGAGCAACCATGTGCTTTGTGTGGCTGACTTTTAATGAGTGAGGAGCAATGGAAGAAGAGAGAGCAAGAGACAAAACACAGACTTTGATTCCTCTAGAGAACTAAAGATTCCACTGCTGTCAGTGGTACAGCTGTGCTGGCAGGATCCTTCACACAGACAAGGCTCCAGCCACTACTTACATTTCACTGATGTGACTGCTGGTTCCTAATCTGCATCTAGGCATCCTCACTGCAACCAAACAAGTGGCTGAGCCGGTGACAAACCTTTTGCTTCATTCAGTAGTGCAGCCAGAGCCGCCTGTTTGTGGTCCCTCGTGGAGCCTCACAAAATGTGAGCTGCCTCCTGCAAAGGATGCCTACGAATCAAAGTTGCAGTACACAAGAAACCTGAATCAGAAGGCGTAGGTGGCAGCACGGACTACATCCTTCGAGTTTAAACGAGGCTGTTCAGTGGAGATATGTCATCAATTAGCTGTGTATATCCTATCTCTATCCGGTTTTCTGCTAAAAACCTACTCACGTTCCAAATCAGCTTGGATACGCAAAATCACAGAATGCTCTGGAGTAAGGGAAAATCGGCTGTGTGACCGTGGCACAGGGTTTTTGGCATCCTGTATTGCCATCAAAAAGTGTGCAGAATGGTGCAGCTTTTGCAAGAACCAGCTAAGGAAATCAGCCTTTTCTGAGACCTCCCTGGAGGCTGCTGTGATGGAATTTGAGCCCCCCAGCAGCCTATGCATAGGTTTTGGGTTCCGGAGGTGGTCCCCCAGTAACTTCTGGTCCTAGTTTGTGGTGTAGAAATGTAGCATCTTGTATTCGTGAAAACCTAGAGAGCAGAGGTGTGGGAACTATTCACTCTCCTTTGGTCCATCCCTCCTGTACCCACTGCAAGGTTAGCACCGTGGGACTTCTGTGAAACACAGATGGCCCAAAATCTCCTTTTCACCACAACTGTACCCCCACAATGCAAATGGTATTTTGCAGTAGAGAGGCTCTTACTAAGTCTTCAGCAGGGGATATATGAAAATGCCTCGCGACACTGTCTGCTGCTGGATCCTTTCATTAAGAGAACCAGGGGGATGCAGGTAGGAGAGCAAGGACGTCTTTTAGTCATATACCCGTTCGCCTGCAGGGGAAGAGGACCGGCTTTCGGTTCTGTGAAACCCGACGCAAAACAAAACGCTGCCCGGCTCATTTTCCCCGCCGATCGCCCCGGCCGTACTTTGTTCTCCCGCTGCGACCGGGACTTTCCGGTGCCGGGGATCGCGCTTTAGGGAGGCGGCAGGGCGGAGCAGGGTTATCCCAGCCTCCCAGGCACCTGCCACACCACGCTCCCGTGTTGCCTCCTCCAGCAGCAGACGGCTCTGGGATCAAACCTGTCCCCAAAGCCTGGCAGAGCGGCACCGGGTCCAGAGTCCAGTCCCCCGGGGTCTGGGGAGAAAAGCGGCCGCGGAGCAGCAAACCCAGGGCCGGGCAGCGGCGGTGACAGCGCCCTGGGATGCTTTTTCCGTGAGAAGGGCACTCTTTGTGTAAAGATTAAAAATTAACGATTAAAAAAATGTACGAAAATGAGAAATACCGAGACGAGATCAGCGGCTGGGAGCCCTCTCTCCGCCCCCTGCCCGCCGCGGCAGCCGCGGGACGCGGGCCGGGTCCCTCGGGGCGGCTCGGGCGGCCCCGCTGCCGCTCCCGCTGCCCGCGGC
>VXBC01012867.1:1806194-1875583 GCA_013399945.1 Ploceus nigricollis
TAAATAAATAATAAATAAATACATTTAAATATTTTAAAACAGTAAATAAATGCCATTATTTATTTTAATGCCCTGGGATTTTATAATTTACATAGAAGCTGTTACTGTTTTACCATATGTAGAGAAAAGTACTTAAAATTTTAATATTTTGATACCTATTACAGCTGTCTTTTGCATGTTAGTCTAGACTCCTTTCCTAGCTTCATCATTCTTATTTGTATATCTTCCCTGATTTTCCTTTCTCTAGTTAAAAAAGTTCATAAGAAATGGCAGGTTTAGTCTTCTCCTTTTCTTCATTTTGTATCTTTCCTCATTATACAATAAGAACATTGTTTCTGTACCTCTTCTGTGTATGGCATGATGTGATCTTCCCCACAGCAGATCATCTTTTCCTCACTTCTCCTGGGGTTGTAGTCAGCTGAACATCTGCTGGACATTAGACCTCTCTTGTAGAACTGTTAAGGTTCTGTCCTGGCCCCTGGGATTTCATCTTGTCTCTCCCACTGCTCTGAGGAAACCTGGACCACTGAGGTGGTGGCACCTGCACCACAAAAAATACTGTAAGGCTGATGAGTCACAGACCTGACTAACCAAAAATACCCCAACTATGGGTGGAAAGCTTTTTAGAGGATGTTTGTTCGGTGCTGTCACGAAGCAGGTTTGTTGGACCAGGCTCTGAAGTGCAGCACCAGCTGCAAAACAGCCAGATTGGGTTGGAGAGGGCACCGTGTTTACTTATTCTAAATAAGTGTCTGGATTGTCAATACAGCAAGCTGTGGTTGAGGGGCAATGAGTGGAAAAAGTAAATGATGCAGAGATGAGGGCAAACCACAAGCTCTGAGTTTGGTATCTCAATGTCTGACTTGGGTTAGGGCTTTTAGATGCAGCATAAATCAAGGTAGGAAGCAGCTGCAAAATTCTGGTCTGGGTCTGGGTCTTGGTATTGATCCTGCTTTTCGTTGATCTCATAAGTGTGATCCACATCCAGGGTGCCCATTTGTACCTGTACAGACCAGAACAGGAATAAAATAAAGGCCTGTCTGCATTTAGGCTGGAGAAAAATAGCACACAGTGCAATTGTTAAAACATTTCATTCAGCACAACCATCATTTACTTTTAAAAGGTTGTTTGGAGAACTTAGATTATTTCCTCATCTGAAATACATTTTGGCTGCTATATGGCATGCATACTATTCTGACCCAGGCCTGACTGGCGGTGGTAAATTGCTTTGTAACTTCTGTATTTATTAAAAAAATAGAAAAATCAGTAGACTCAGATTTTTTTCAGAGTCTAAATTTAACAACGCTAATTATTTCAAGCAATTTTAAAAGGAACATAAATCTCACTTGTTTATTACAGCTGCTTCATGAAAACAGCAGCTATAAATAATGCTCTATAATGAAAATCTAGCTAACACTGTCATGAATTAGCCAATAAGAGAATGAACGTTTGGGATCCGGGCAAGGGCAGCATTTCCTTCTCTGGCAGGAGGGTCTTTGCATTGAGGAGAAGGTGATTATTACCTAAATGCTGGTTTTATTTCCTTGAGTGAAATGAGGACTTCGACATTTTTGCGTAGATGAATATGACTTTTGATTGGAAAAAGGCCTCAGCTCTACTTAATTGTTATGTACTTTTGCCCTTTCTTGAATACATTCCTAGAGGAAGGTAGCTGTGTAAGATGCAACAAATATTTTAATAAATCAAAGATATTTATGAAGACATGGGGAATATATTGTGAACATTAGCAAAGAACCTATGGAGCAGTGACAAAAAAGTGCAGGTCAAATGCTGGGAGTCTTGGTTCAGGCACAATTTCAACTATCTCCCACTCAACTAAATATTTCAGGAGATTCAAGGTGAGGAAATAGGCAGAGAAGGTCCTTATTCCCCACTGCCATTCATAGTAAAGTCATGGCCATATTCTTCCATCACTGTTGTGTTAAATGCTAAAGAAAACACCTGAGACGACACGGTCCAAATATACATTTTGTAAAGCAAAAACACAGAGAAAAATATTTGTATTGGTAATCATTGCATTTGGTCTATACAGGAAACCACCGTAGGAATAATTGTGTCCTTGGGGATCAGGAGCAGTAGAGCTTTAGGCTGAAGTGTTTATGTTTTGCCTTCCAAGTCACATTTGAGATGTTAATGTTGTTTGATACCTGTGAAATTAGCTCAAAGACATAGAAATTCAGGATATAATTCTCAACTGATTTATTCCAGCATAGTTTTGTTGATTCCAGTAGCATTGCTATTGCTTTATTGTGCAAATTATGTCAAAGCCAGGCCCCCTTTTTCAGGAATCAGCCCTGCTGACCTTCAACCCCATTGCACTTCTACTGCCGCTCTGAGTCCCTACGTGGACAAAATCTGAATTAGCCACTTCCATCTTTCTGATCCACTTTTGCTAACGAATAGCACTGGCTTCAGTGTATTTCTCTCAAATGTATACAAGTGTTAAGTAGCCCTTACCTCTACAGGATTCTTACCCCCATGAAGTCATCTGGGTATGGTGGAAGGCTCCATTAGCACTCTTGAAGCCATGTTTTCTTGATTGTACTCACAAGTCATGGTGGAGCCTGGGCTCATTTGAGGCATCTTGATTACAAGAGAAGAATTTTCTTGTAATTGCACACAGTTTCTTCTGCCACTACTCAGTCTTTGCTTTTACGCATTTCTGATGTTTTCTTCATGATAAAAATTGGATTTCTAGTCTACTGCTCTTGGGCAGACTCACGCAAAGAGAGAAGCTTTGTTACTTTTTATGTTTCCTTTTATAAGAGAAAGTGCCCCCTTTCCAGCCCAGAACAGTATTTGACACCCTACAGAGAGCTGGCTCTGTGTCTCTCTAGGAGATTGCCTTCCCTTGCAAGAGAGGAGAACCTTTTTTGTTGCACGTGCTTCATGGTTTGCTCTTTCATGGGGAGCTGGCACACAGAAAGCTTAATTTTTGCCAGGTACTGAGTGCCTTCTGCAAGGTATTGAGTGCCCTCCTATCCTTTGCAGCCAAAAAGGAGTTGATTGCTCTTGGCATCAGTCAAATCTGGACCCAGAAGACCACAGGTAGTATTTACCAATTATTTATGTGCTGTCGCATGCCAGAGATTGTCTGAATTGATTTTCATTGCATATGAGAGATTTGAGGCGTTAATGACACTTGCCTGCCACTAAAAACACTTTTTAAAAATAATAATAATAATACAATAATAAGCATGACATTTACTGCATTGCCATGGGGAAATTAAAAACCCCCAAAATTAACTAGACTCCAAGTAACTATTAGCTCTTCAGAGCTAATGTGTGAGTTATATACCCTGAATGAGCACCATATGCCAGTTCATTGTGGCCCAGTGAGTCGCAGGACACACTGTAGAAAGCAATAATTGCTTGGCATGCATTGAAGCACTCAGTAGGGCTTTTTGTTTGGTTTTCTTAAAGGAATATGTTTTACTCTGACAATAAAATGTATTGTCTGATATGCTGCCACCAGGGACTGTTGCTTATTTTGTACTTAACCTGGAGCTTACCCATTTGTCACTCACCACAGACCCCCTCGGTATCTTTTGCTTTCCAACTGCTTGTATTGTATGTGTGCAGTACCAGAAGAGTGAAGAGTGAGCCTTCCATTTGGTATCATCTTGTCATTCTGTATTAATCCTCCTCTCCCTTTTCCTCCTCATCTTCTTTCTTTGTCCGATAGAGACATTCAGATTGTTTATTTGGAGCAAATGTTCATCTTGAGCAGAGTGAAGCAGTGGGACAAGTTGCACAGGGATTGTACAGTCTCCACACTTGGCCAGAGCTTGGCCAGATAAGGCCATCAGCAAGCCAGTCTGATTTTGGTATTGGCCCTTCTTTGAGCAAGAGGCTGGGCTATGTGACCTCCAGAAATGCCTTCTACCCTGAATTACTTTATGGTTCTGTTTAATACCCACTTCCTGTACTGATTCAACCATAGTGTGTGCATTTCATTAACTCCTTACTCCCTGTCATTCATACCTGCATAGAACAGGAGCAACCTTCTGAAGGTCAGTGAGGTGACAGAGGTTTTACTTACATGGGAACAATATCAAGAGGTAAATGGTGACCTCAGATGAGATTAGATCTGTAGGTGAAATTTGGGTATCTCTGAAATTATTTGGAATTTGTAACAGGGTTTCACTTAAGTTCTCTTCAAATCTTCAGTAAGTTCCAACTGAAGTTATCAATTTAAAAGTTTAAAGCATAATTATATCAGGATGATAAGTATTTAAAAGTAAATATCACCTTTTTTTTCCTTTTCAGTGACAAATCTTATTCTCTAGCAGCCTTGAAAAGAGCTTTGGGGTGTTTAGGATTTAGTGAGCCACCAACTGCCCTGGCTGGGCCGTTACATGCTGGTTTCCTCATGCAGCCATAACCACGTGAGGGAGTTAATGCTGCGCAGAGCATCTGCTCCTCAGCTCAAGGCCCTCCCAGCCCTGCAGCTGTCTGCCAGAAAGCTGGGACGTGCACAGGGGCATCTGCAAGCTCCATCGGGTAGCAAATTTTCATGGTCAGCCCATATGTTGGCCAAAAAAACACCCTTTGTCAGAACAATGTTATTTTAATTGTGCTGAGAGAAAGCAAGATCACACTCAGATTCACCATATCAGCCTAGGGGATTTTGAACAATGATGTAGCTATTCTAGGAAAAAAAAAAACCTTCAAAAACTCCCTTGGTGGGAAAAAGAAATGGGAATATTTCACAGGGTTTCTCTTTCAAGTCTGACAAGATAAGGTGCTTTCTCTCCATCTCTCTACTTTATCAACAAGAAGTATATTGCTTATGTAAATACCTGGTTTCCCATCAGGTTCTATCAAAAGTAAAGTGTACAATTGGGGCTACCATAGTGGATTGAAGAAGGACTACATATGAGCAACCAAAAGCTTTTGTTGTCCCCTTTTATACAAGACAGGATTCTAAAATCAAGATTTAACAGGATAGACTTGCTTTCATTGCTGCCCTCCCTTTTCTGTAACCACATAAATACTCTGACCTCATACAGATCCTGCTTAAATGATGCAGGGTACTGCTCTTTCAAGTGTGAAAAGGGCTTTGTGCCAGGTAGAGGGAATATAGTAATGGAAGGTACTGTTGCTCAGTAGGGTTGAAGTTCCCTTCTCCGCTGCTCTTTGTGCAGTACACAAGCAATGGTTAAAAGTCAAATGTCATGGACAGATAATATCCAAACATGGAACTTCAAGCAGTACATCTGACTTTGAATCACCTAGGTGATTTCTCCTTCTGTAAAGCTATCACAAGTTCATGTAGCTCTTGTAAAGGTCACCACCAAAAATTCAGACAAGTCAACCAAAGGAAGTCTCTCTCTTTCTACCATTAGTTTGCATGTGAAGTGTTTTTGTTGCTATCTCAGCTGTTTGTCAGGTGCCTATTGTTTATAGTGGAACTGCAAACAATTTCCCACCTGTCCATTATTAACTTTTGCATAAGAAAACCAAGTAGTGAAAAATAATTGCAGTCATGATGAAGACAGCTTTAGATACTAAAGTTAGTGTGCCATATTGGTATCCTATTTAAGTGTGTTCACAAGGATGAAATTTCTCCAAGAAAAATCCTCAGCTGGTACGAGGAGTAAGTTCAGTTTATAGTAGTCAGGCCAGGACTCTAAAAGCAACCTGCAATGAAACCATCAGCTAGCATTTGTTTGAAAATATAAGAAGAGATGGAGAAAAATACTCAGGCTGTTCACATATTGTCATGCTGTATTTGGGGAAGCTTACCTGCAAAAGCCAACAGAAAAACAAGTAAACAAGTACCTGTAGCCTGTGGGATTGACCCTGGTATGAAGGTGGGACTGCAGATACTTGTGTCTTGCATTGGAGTCAGCCTTTGCTCTAATACAATTCCCTTTGGAGGCAGCAAATCAAGAGTGGATTCTGTGGGGCTTTTGTCCAAGTAGTGTGTGGGCCCAGGGTTTTGTTCCTGCTTGATGTGTGCCCTGCACTTTGTAGACCGTGGTATGCAGAAGTGGTTTGTGTGTTAGTTTCCTTGGAAAAGTGAAGTATTTGTTCTAGCACTGTTTGGTTTTCATATCTCTTGACATAAAAATGAGCACAGCTCTCAGTCTGTGAAAGCAAATGTCAGAGACCCATGGCAAAACTGAACTGAAAATACACCTCTGGCTGGGAATCAGTCTGAATCACACAGTATTTAAAAGCACGGTGGTTTAGTGATCAGTACCAAAGGTTCTATTTGCAACTCAGAACTTTATTTATTTATTTTGATCAAATAATGCCCATTGCAAGGCCTGTAGGACATAGTGGTATTCCTTCTCAAATGCCCTCCAGGAGCACAGTGAGTAGCTCTGGGCAGCCAGGGAAATTGAGAGGACGGGGCTGCAGCTGGAGACAGAGCCAAGGCTGTTCTGGGATTAAACAAAACATGCCATTGTCTGACTGTGCAAGCCAGCACCTGGCACCAGCTGCAGGAAAGCAAATAAATATCATAGCGTCTACAGAGCTTCACTTTTTTGTGTGTGAAAGTCTGTTTCACCAATCTGTTTTGCAAAGTTGTGCCCTCCCTGAGCTTGTTCATCAGCTTTGCCACTTCTTCTTTTTGCATGTCTCCTGCAGACTTGCCTGCACTGCTGTGCTGCCGTGTCAGTGGTTTCAATTTCATTTCCTGTGCGAAATTTCATACGCCTAAAGTTTTTGTTCCCTTTTTTTTTCTTGTTTTTGCTTGAAGCAAAGAAAACAACAACAGCAAATTAAACCTCAAGGTGCTTAGGAAATTTCTGTGGCTGAAGTCCTGTGAGCTGAGGTGCCCTGGCAAAGCACCCCAGTCACCTGAGTACCCTGGTTCATCAGCAAAGGGTTGATACTCCACTTCTTAAAAGATTACAGCTCATTTCTGTCACTGAGTCATATTTTTGCTGATATTTACTGCCAGCATGGAGGAGAAGTCAAGGCTAAAATCAAAAGTAGCTTACTCTCACCATTAAGTTGTAGTGCTCATGGCCCAGCCCTCAGGGCTTTGTAACCTGCTCAGATTTTATAGCCCTGTAATGGGACTAACACTGCGGATCGCGTGCGTGTAATAGCTGTTTCCTGGTGCAGGTTGGCTGGCTGCTTTCCACCCACAGTGCCCTGTTGCACAACTCTTCATGCATTAATGTATTCTAGAAGGAAAAAAAAAAATCAGGTGTTGGGCAGATGGGGCACGAGAACAAAGGAGAAAGGATTATTCTCTTACACTGATGGTGTGGGGATCTAGATTTCTGGGAATAAGGTACTGTGTGACATGTTTGTACAGCTGCCACAGGTGGCATAAAAATCAGTCCTCAGTTATTGTTCAAGATGAATAGATAGAGGCAGTAAAAACACAACTCTGGCTTTGTGTGGAGGTAGCCTAGGCAGGTATGGCAACAGCTGATCAAAGCCATTGCTGGTATAGAAGACACTATACACATTGTTTTTCCAAAAATGTGTAATCTTACACATCCATCTGTTTTTTACCTAGTTAGAAAACATAATGAAAAAGTACCGTACTCCTCAATTGTGAGGGAGCCCTGAACATTAGCATTGGTAAACTCAGTTAAGACTAAATTTAGAGTTAGTGTGAAAGAAAAAACAGGTGAGGGTGAAATTATTTATCCCCAAGAAAAAATTACTTTGATAAAATGAATTCTTATGTTTTATTGCATATTTGCCTCACTAAATGACTACTTTATTGTTTATCTTCCCTGCACAGGGGCAGTGCTCCATTACTGTAGCATGGAAATTTCTGTCTGACATTTTCACGTGTTGCAAGTGCCTTGCAGAAGTGTCACATAGGATCAATACACTATTAATCACATGCAAAAAATTCAATGGGCACAGTGCACACCACTGACTGTTTGAGTTCATAAGCTTTGTGAGCTTTAGGGGGTTTGCCTTTTTTTAATAGCAGGATGATGGACATCCCTTAATTGATGTTGATGTGGTTTATTTGTGGCAATAGAAATTACTTAATTGACACCAGGGCTTGATAGAGAATTGCAGTCCATTCAGATGCAGACCTTCAGAATTGAAAGCAATGCTTGTTCCCTTGGTCAGAAGGTGTATAACTTCAGGGTACAAGGAGACAGAAGAGTTGAGGATGTGCACAGCTTGTTGAATCTTCTTCAACAGTTCCCATCTTGCTTGGAAAGCCATCAGCTTGCCATACCACATGGATAGAATGCATTTTGTTAAGGGCCCTCTCATAAGGACAAGGAGGTGGTGTCACCCAGTGAAGTAATGGTTTTCCACTTTCACAGTGGGTGAGCTGGTAGAGCAGAGGGAGCAGGCAGGGATGGCAGTGGGAAGCTGGTGTTTCTTTCCAGCCTGTTGACAGTCAGGAGGCTGTGAGCTGGCAAGCCCAGAGGCATTAAATTGGGTCAGCAGTTGGCTTCACGTGAGCAAACCCAAGTTTTAACTGGTTGTTCTCCTGCACAGAGTTACCAGCACAATGAGGATGAGCAGTTTCCCCTTAGTCTCTCTGCCTCTGCCAACCCCTCGCTCCTTCCCCTTGGTTGTCTTTGCCAGAGCAACCCCTGAGCTTGCTTCTCTGAGGAGGGGACAGAGCAGGAGCCCCATGGCTCTCCAGGCAGGACACTTGGGATACAGGAGACATTGTGAAATCCCACAGGGGATTTCATTAGGGCAGAGTCATAACCAGTGTGACTTGGTGTGCCAGACCTCCACTGCATCCCATGCTCTTCCCTACTGACTGCCACGACTGCCCTGTGCCATCTCCCTGGGGAATCAGACTCCATCTCTGAGGCTGGGGAGCATCATCTTTGCCTCAGCCCCTGTTTAGGGTCAGGGTCATGTTCCCTCTGAAATCCATTGGAATTTGTGGGTATTCATTTTCCTCCTTTCCACCCCACACAACGGAAAAGGAGTTTTTCATTTCCTCCTGTTCCGGGTTCAGTTGTAACTGCTTTGTTCTTTGACATAAATAAGTAGAACAAAATGAGCATCTAGAGTATTATGTGACTGCAGATTTTCTGCTGCTGAAATCCGAGCAAAGATGCAGGATTTTATAACAGCTCAGTGCTGTGACATGGTTCCTATTTGAAGCATTTGAAGAACATGAATGGAAACAGCAGCAAGAAAAAAAAGCATGTAGGGAAAAAAGATACCTTTTGTCCAGACCACAACTGATGAAAAAGAAATTGCATTAAGCCCTGGGCTTTTCTTTCAGAGTAGGCTTCAGCTTTATAAAGAAGTTCATTTTCCTCCTAAAAAATTTTCAGTAGCAGATTTTCCAGTCAGTCTTAGAAGACTAAAAAAAGCATCACAGTGAAAGAAAAGGAAATTAGGAAGAAGTAGGAAGGGAGATGGAGAAAGTTGGAGCAAAAACTAAGAAGAAAGGACAAATGGATTCTAGGGTTTAAATAACAACCAAAACCCAGGGAAAAGTATACAGAAAAAGAGGAGTCCATTAAAGACAGAACACTAAGCTGTAGTTCAGGGAATTTTTAGAGGCACTTTTTAGTAGGAAGAGAGGCAGTGTGTGCAGTAAAGTGAGTGGTATTATTTTTCAGAAATTGTAGGTATCTTGTTCAATGAAGCAGAATGAGCTTGGATATGAATTAGGGACAATAAGTGAAGTCAGGTGCTCCTTGGATACTGGTGGGGCCTTGAGGGCTGGCAGAAATAAAGGCTTTTTTTTCCTCCAGATCAGGAAGACTTGCACTAAAGCCATGAGTTTGATCAAGGGGCTGTTTATTTTAATCATGTATCGATTGGCTTAACCACACTGCCCTGGGAGGGAGGGAGAGCTGTCAACATCAAGACTTACAGCTTTCAAAGTTCCAAGTAATCCTAGGAAATGAGCCAAACATAATAAATGCAGTTTTATTTGGGACCTGATCCTACTACTGTTGAAATCAATAGCAGTTTTTCCATTGCTCTCAATGAAAGTGGAAACTGCTTATTTGAAGACCAGCTCTGATCCAGCAATCAGGGCATCTAATTTTGAAATATTCATGAATGTGAATGTAAATTAATAATAATTTTTTTAAAGAGCCAACCCACAAATAGATTTGCAGTTCTAGGAAAGCTCAGCTTTTAAGGGAATAAAGTTGACTTCAATTTGCAGAATACAAAATAAATGACAGAAAAATAAGAGAGATGGCAATATCTAAAGAAGCAGTGAGCTTAAACAGGGTTAGAAGAAGTAATTATAATGTGGTAAACTGATGTCTTTCAAAAGTCATTGAGGCAGAAAAGGATGAGAGAGCACTGAGAAGCTCCTGATATACAGTCTGCACAGGCTGAACTTAGTAGAGAAGGGTCCTTGAAAGTAGAAGTAATGATGATACACATCATACTGCAGAAATAGTCCATAAAATCAGTGGTACAGCCATACAATCATTCTTCAAGCAACATTCCCATCAAGGTGAAACACACTCTGAATGTGTACTTTGCTTTTAGTTTTCTAACAGAAAGAGAAGCTAGAAAAAAACACATTCAGTTACCACTCTAGTCAACAGTTCAGTATGCTGATTCTTTAATCAACATTTATATGCATTGGCCAAGAAGAAGTATCTGCTTTGCTGTGGTTTTGTTGTTCAGATGCAAGACAGGGCATGCATTTTAGCATGTGTTAATATTTACAAACACATATCTGTGTCTACAGGCAGACTTTGATTTTCCCATTTCCATCAGCATTTGGAAAAACACTGTTTGAAAGATTTGACTTTTAGTGACTATTAAATGAGGTGGCATCCATGATGTGCTTGTCCTTGAGGCTCCTCCTGGAAGGTGTTGCTGTGCTTGTCTTCGGCTGTAAGGAGCTTGGAGCGGATCATTACTGTAATCCCAAAGCAAAAACTGAACACAGTGTATTTTCAGACGTGTAATCCATGTGTTGTCTGTCAAAAAAAATCAGTGGTTCAACAGTATTGGGAGTTGTGTCTGTTTTGACAACCAGCAGGTCCTGGCTGTGCTGGCAGCCTTCCCTCATGGGCATCACTCACCGTCTGCCCCCTCTGTGCAGTGCCTCCCCCTTCCTCTACCCCTCATTTTTTTGCATGTTATGAAGGACTACATTTCAATGCCAGTATTTTTTTAAAGGGTATGGGTTATCTGAGGTGCAGACTCTACATGTGAAGATCTGATAGCTGTAGCCCAGGGGATGGCCCAAGCCAAGCTGGCTGTGAAAGCACTCCTCTTATGGAGGTATTTTCACCTGTGCTTTAAAGACTGATAAGTCATGGGGGGCAGCAAGAGAGCCTGGGTTATTGCAGGGTATTTCACCTGAGGAAATCTGTGCAAGGCACAGACATGTGACTCTCCTGTGGAAGGGCCTCCTGGCTGCAACAGCGAGCAGATACTTGAGAAGTGCAAAGTGCCCATGCTTGATCCCTTGTTCAATTTTTCCATATTTTGCCAGCATCGATTTGATAATTGATTACTCCATCCTCACTTAATGAGGGTTTGTACTAGTGTATGTCAGAGCAGTTCTGGGCCTGGCCCAGTCCGGATTTTTTCTCCCCTTGCTATCGGATCAGGCTCTTGCAGTGTGACTGGGCTCAGCCTAGGGGCACACCATAAATAGCAGACTTGACTGCTGCTTTTTATTTATCCATATTGAGTTCATCAGATGAAGCCAAAGCTTCCTGGGGCCATCTGAAGCTTCCTGGAGGGGGTACTCTCACAGTCAGATGTGGCTCCTGGAGGGCAGACGTGTGTCTCTGGGAGGCAGACACATGCCTCAGACTTGGATCGCTCCTTTTGGACTATGTGGCTGTAAGAGCATTTTTTCACAATATATTTCCTTGGGAGAATCTGATGGACTTAGATCTCGGATACCATCCCCACTAAGTGATACAGTAAAAATAACCTATTATTCTCTGGTTCTGACCTGGGCGGTGACAACATATTGTTTCAGCATCTCTGTCAGACTATTTCCCTTAAGAGCCATTTTAGCCTCACCCAGTGGGACATAGCTAAAGGAAATGAAACTCCAACCCCATTAAGGAAAAAGACAATGCCTTTCACTAAACAAACTTACTTTTCTTGGCTTTTCTTCACCAGGGAGAATCGCCCGTACCCCCCACCCTTGCAGCCTTTGTAGACAGTTCCTGTAATTGGGAATGGCTGGGTGGACACCAATGGTTGGCAGCAAAGGGGGATAAATCTGACATCCCTTGAACGTGACATGGGCTGGGACCACAGTCCCAGGTGGCCGCTTAGTGACAGTTCCTGTGGTACTGGTGGACCGTACGTGCCTGCCAGCCACAGCTGCCGGTCCTCCAGACACAACTGGGATTTTAGCAAGTCTGTACACAGTACAGCTGGCCTGTTACTAATTTTGTGCAAGCCTTGGATAGGTAGTGTGCCCTACTATTGAGAGCTGGTAACTTGCACCAAAGTTGTGGTGGCTCATCTCCTACCACCCATACAGTGAAATGACCCCGAAAGCAGGCATGACCTTGAGGGTTCATGGACTAAGGGAGAGATCACAATCTGTCATCACACTCCAGCTAAGGCTGAAGCATAATTTACACTTACTAATTAGGTTTTCAACCACAGCCATTAATTTAGGGTATCTTGAGACAAACTAGAAATCCCTTTTTATAATGCAGTTCCACTCAGTTACACAGAAAGAGTCTGGAAAGGCACCACTTCACATTTTGTGTGCAGCTAATTGGGACAAATCATAGGGTGATCACCTTGTCCCAGGGAGAATCGGGGTTTACAGAATGCAATCTCAACTGGTCAGCCTTCCAAACTCTGGGTAGAGCTGACTAACACCTGGGTCAAAGTAAATCCGCAGGCAAGAGGATTAGAGCTGGCAGAAAAATAAAGAACTCTGTGTCACAAGATAAAAGTAGATTGCAAAAAATTGCAATCCTGAAGAGTTTTTAATCTTAGAGGTGGCTAATGCTGCAGGTCTCCTTAGGTTTTTTTACATAAGGGGAGCCTGTGTTCCCAGGTTCTGTTTCAGGGTATTTCCAGTATCAGTCTCCACGGGGAGCAGTTAAGCTCCTATTTCAAACCTAATCCTGCAGGGATCTATAAATCTATATATCTCTGTGCCCTCTTAAGCAGGTTTATGGCTGTCCCACCGGTTCACCAAAAAACTGTGTGAAAAAAAGAGCACACCCTAAACACTAGGTGTGAGCCTCTCTCTTTTGCACACTTTCCCCCTCTGTTGATGAGTGTTTCAATAACCCCTGTGAAGAACAGCTTCCATGAGACGATCCAAATGCCCTCCATTCCTCAGCCCAGAATAGCCTGTTGCCTGATGGTTATGACATGCTCCAGCAAGATGAAAGATAGGGATTCAAGGAGCACAAATAGCAAAAGAAAGCAAAAATTAACTTTCTCCATACCTGGTAGCTGTTGCAGAGAGAGCAGGACATCAACCACCTCTTTGAAGAAAAGCAGTTACATCCACTTTTTTTTTTTTCTCCCTCAAGAGAGGACTCCAGAGTTTATGCCGGATGGTGCCTGTTTGGGGCATGGTGTGAGATGCAGGTTTCTCAGGAAGGCTGCTGTGAATCCCTTTTGGAGGCACCTCCATTAATCTCCATTCATGATACTCAAGTTAGCTACTGTGAATTAAGCCCAAAAGCAACTAAGTGCCTAAAGACTGTTACAGAGCTGGCCCTACCATTTTTAATTCCATTACTGCTTCATCTCATACCGTGTCTCTAACAGTAACCAACAGGAGATATTTTGGTGGAATATCCCTGCTGTGGTGAAGGTCCATCACCCTGTGATTCACTTTCTCCTTCTGTGAGCTCTCTCTGCTGTTGATCACGAGGTATTGCAGTGCTCGTGTCACCCGGCGCACTCACCAGTGGCCTTGTTTAAAAACCAGTAGAAAGTCATAATGATTAACGTTGTGGAGATTAAAGTCCCTCTTTAGATCGTGGCCTGATAGGCAGCTGCTGTCACATTGCCTGCTTTGTGAAGGCCACCAGTGTGCCAGTGGGGCGAGTGTGGAGCTGCCGTGGTTTGTGGCAGTGTTAGCCCTCTGAAACTTTCCGTGGTGAGTGGAAAGCATTGCAGGTACAGTGATGCATATCTATCTCAAATCATGTTCAGATTAAAAACTTCCTGCAGAGCTAATGTCAGCTTAATCTTCGGGTCACTGCCACGAGCTCAGTCAGGTTAGAGATCAAAACCATTATGCAGGTACAGGGGAGGCTGGCAGCTATCAAACAGGATAATCTGCAGCATGATTTTTTTATGACTATACTCATAATGACGTGTATAAGCAGCGAGTGGTTGTGATCTGGAACAAACTTGCTGGTTTGCCTGGTTCTAGTGAAAATTTCAGTATCAACATGCTATGCAAAAATAACTGGTCAGATCCAGCTGAAGTCACTTGAGTTATGTGGGGAATTAATTGGCTTCATATGCCTGACATCTCAGTTAACATAAAAGCTATGAGTTGCTTCTGAATTGTTTTCATTAGAAAATCTTGGTTTAAAAGGCACTTGTTAGAATAATTCTTTCTGCTATTATTTTTGAATGTCTATGATTTTGATAATTAATTATATATATAAATTATTAAACCAGCTATGATTTAATATGACTCATGCCACTGACTTTTTAATTAACTAAGGAGTCATCATTCTTAGCAAACTGTTCCTTTGCATAGGTGTGCATTTCACAATAATTGAATATAAAGGCTTATTTTTGTCCCTTTATTGATGTCAAGGGAAAACAGTGCAGTTATGAAAATGGAATAAACTGAAAAGATTCCTTCAGTTCCTGCAGGCTGATTAGAACAGATGACTTTCCACTGCAGTTTTTATGAATGTATAGTTTTCTGAAAGGTTTATAGTACTTCAGGGAATGGAAATTGCAAGCAATAAATAATATAGGATTGCTCAAGTTATTGGGAAGTAGAAGAATGGGTTTTATCAGGAAAGGCGAGATTTACTATTCTGTATTTCACATAAATGTTTTAGAAGGAGCCAGATGCAGTGATTTGTACTTTATTTTGGGCATGGAAGCAGCGTTAGACACTTGCCCAGGAGCACCACGTGCAGGAGCCAGCACGGGGAGCGCTGCTGGGGCACCCCTTCCCTGCGGGCAGCAGGTCAGCAGCGAGCAGTGCCAGAGCTTCACGGTGCTCTGCACTGCTCTGGCTGCAGAGAGGTGACCATGCAGTCAGGGGGACTTTGCCTCTCCTGGTCAGTGAAGTCATCAGACGTATTCTCCTATCTCAGCTTAATAAACAACACTGTTTTGTATGGAATGAATTTGGCTAAACAGTTCTTGCAGTGTTGGAGAGCTCAGCTGGAAAAGACTGTTTAGTAAACCCCTCTTTATTTTTTTCTTTTTCTGTGTAGAAAGCAGAAATATGGCAACAAAGGAAAAGCTTCAGTGCTTGAAAGATTTCCACAAGGACATCCTCAAACCTTCCCCCGGCAAGAGCCCGGGGACACGGCCTGAGGATGAGGCTGAGGGAAAGCCACCCCAGCGGGAGAAGTGGGCGAGCAAGATCGACTTCCTGCTGTCCGTGGCGGGGGGATTCATTGGTTTAGGCAACGTCTGGCGGTTCCCGTATCTCTGCTACAAAAACGGCGGAGGTGAGTTTCCATTCCATGCTCAGGAATCAGCCTGTCTGCCCTATGCTCACTATTTTTCAGTGCCTTCATCCAGTTTTTAAGAAACCTGTTCATACCCGTGTTTTTTGCCTCCCTCACCAGTCTTCAGGAGAGATTGTTTCATCACTGAATAGTTTTTATTAAAACTTTATTAGGGAAAAAAATCCAGCAATTTCAAATGTTATGCTATTGAACCTTTCCTGCTCTTTTACTTCTGCTACAACTGAGTCTGAGTTTTAACTAAAAGATATGCTATTAATATAGACCATTAGGATTTCAGACCAGGGGATTTCAGAATAAGAGCAGTCTGAGCCATGTGAAAGTATTGTGTGCCTAACAATCTGCCATTGTTATTGGAGATATTCACTTAAAAGAGGTAAGAAAATGTCCTTTCCAGCTTATACTCATCCTTTTTGCAGAAAAAATGACCAAAAATACCCCAGAATAAGATTATTGCATAGTGATATTAAAGTATCAAATATCTTTCTTTGTTTATATGTGCCTGTTGCCACTTTTTTGATGATCTTGTGTAAGTTCTATAATTTAATCTCATTACGTACTATTGTATTTTCTCAACAGGTGCATTTCTTATACCTTATTTCATTTTCCTGTTTGGGGGAGGTCTTCCCGTGTTTTTCCTGGAGGTGGTGCTAGGACAGTATACCTCTGAAGGTGGAATTACATGCTGGGAAAAGATCTGCCCTATTTTCACTGGTTAGTACATCTTGTTGTGCTTTACTGCCTAAAGACCCCTCTGTAAACCATATGTAGCAGCACCATTCCCCTCATGTCCATTAACTCAGCTATTTGCCCTAGTAATTAAGGATATGATATTGGTTCCTGGAAAGGTAGAAGTCAGAGAGTCTGAAGGACAAAGTGAGGTATTGATTTTGATGCTATCAGCTTGTTAACTGGCAAAACTGCCAATAACCAAGAAAGAAATTGCATATTATGCCTTTTAAGGCAATTGCACATTTTGTTTACAGGTATCAGAGAAAGTGTTGTCTTGGAAGACTAGATGGCATGAATGAAACCATCTTGGAAATGTTATTTTGGTCTGGAGATCAAAATCCATCTTCCATGTGGAAGTTTCTCATTGGCATCATCCATCTGCTACTGATGCAGTCAAAACCTGGACAGCAATTTTTGGTGGGATTCAGGAACTGGGCTTTGGTCATAACTGAGCAGGTCCTGGCAAATGTTTGTCTGCTATTATCAAAGGGCCTTTGCTTTCTCAATGCTCACAGGAACAGTGTGAAGGCTGCTCTGGAAGTTAACTAGAAGGAAAAATGAAAGGTTAGAAAAATGACAGAGGATGCCTGTCTTATGTGTAGATTTCCCTTTACAGCTGGACAGTACAGGCAGAATCATTTGAAATAACTACACTAAACGTGTGGCCCTGTTCAAATCCCATTTGGAAAGAGTGGGCACTTCACACTGGCATGTCTCTACTCTGCCACTGTTGCTGTTCCAGGCATCTCTCTCCCCTGATGTCACCCCAAGCAGAAGTGGGGGTTTTCTCTGAGGCTCACCCTCCCACCTAGTACTCAAAATGCTGCTGAGGGTGATGTAATTGTGCTGCTTTAGCTTAATTTTCTTCCTCCTCCTCCCACTTCTGTGAAAACTTTTTTTTTGTTTTTTTTGAGGAGGAGGGAGAAGGAATGTTCCTTGTTTAAATAGCAATCTCCCAGGCATCCATAAAGAGAAAGTGTAGCTAATGTGACTAGCTGTATATGCTGAAAGAAATGCAGATGTACAGAATAAATAGCACTTGCTCTGCTTGTTTCCATCTGACATGAAAATAATCTCTGGTGATAAAGACTCCTGCTGCAACAAGGTTTTAAACTGTAAAATATGAGACAGGTATCTCAAGTGCTGGAATATCCATCAGAGTGATGTTAAAGGGAGCCTCGCAGGTTCTTGTAAGAGACAGCTCTAAATTTTTAAAGGAAGTATTTTTATTTTGCTTGTGGTTCATAACTGGCAAACTGTGTAAGCAGAGATTGATCCAGGTAACCATAAGATCCACAAATACCATGCTTCCTTTGCACAAGTGAAATTGAGGCAGAAACCACCACTTTCACACTGATTCCTTTTTAACTCATTCAAGAAATGTCTTTTTTTTTTCGCCACATAGACTGAGCCCAGCCAGTTGATAACTGAGTGGTGCAGGTGCTGTCCAGCTGAGCTGCTGCCATGAAAGTTGGCTTGGGGGACAGTGTGGCAAGAATGAGGTTGCCCATGTAGGTACCTAAGAAGTGAGATGGTGTGTGGATATGACAGTCTGGTCAGAGAGAGAGAAAGCTAGATAAGTTTTCCCATGAATTGGTCTGGGAAGCTTTAGGGAGCTGGAGATATAGAATGATAATCAAATATTAAACAATCCACAAGTGATGTTTATAACAAGTTGTTTTCTCATGAAGTTGTTTACCGATAGGTGTCTTCTTAACTAGCCAGTGATGTGAAATGTGTTGATTAAATGATCAGTCAGGTCCATCTGTGGTGGACCAGTGTATAAAAGAAGAAGTCAGACTAAACATGGGGCTTTTTGCCTCTAGCCTTCTGATTTGAGTCTCTGTCATCTGTTCCTGACTCAACAGTGACAATGGTGCAGCCAACAAGCAAACCTGATGCCTTGACTTACCTCAACTTGAAATAGCTGGGTTAGTGTTGAGTAGATTCCTGCAGTCCTCCCCTCAGTGTCAGCAAACCATAGCCAGAAACTGAGCCCTGAGTGCCAGAGATGGTGACAGGTCTGTGCTTACGTGTGGTTGAGCTGAGTTTCCATCAGCAGTAGGGTAGGGCAGAATACAAGCCCACAGCACAGTGGGAATGGCACCAGCCCCAGGACATCACAAGGTCCAGCAGCTGTCACATCTGCATGTTTTTCTTTTCGTTCCCCTTCTTTCCAGGAATTGGTTATGCTTCCATAGTGATTGTGTCCCTTCTGAATGTGTACTACATTGTGATCCTGGCCTGGGGACTCTACTACCTGTTCCAGTCGTTCCAGAGCGTCCTGCCATGGGCACACTGCCACCAGAAGTGGAACACGCCAACCTGTGTGGAAGACACTCTCAGGAAGAACAAAACACTCTGGATATCACTGAATGCCACTAACTTCACCTCTCCTGTCACAGAGTTTTGGGAGTAAGTACCCCCGTTCATGGTGTCTTCAGAGAGCTTTCAGTGGCATGCCAGAGGTCAGTCCTGAGATTTTATGGAAGCCCAGCAAGGGAGCATTGGATAGGAAAAGAAAATTGATCTGGATGTCAGTTTTTTGACCAGTGTTTGCTACTGGTTCTCACCTATCTTGAGGCAGACTGGTAAGTCTGGGAGTGGTGGAGGCAGGTGATAGACGTGTAAGTGTATTTATCCTAGACTATACAGGGAGCTTTGAAAGCCCAGTACAGCTTCTTCTTTGGAAGAAAACTTATTTCCTTCTTGGCTGGATTCTCTGAGTGTGGCAGGAGAACACAAACAAGTCACTGCAGATGCCCTGATAGCAGGGATTTACAATGGGAACAGTGACAAATCATCACCTTTGTGGTTGTCTCTTCCCCAGCTGTTAGCATTTGCAGTACACTTTGTGAAGCTATAACACATCTCTCTTCAGTCTGATGACAATGTAAGGTTTTGACCTCAGTAATAAATCTGACAGAGGTGGTGAACGTTGTCCTGTATTCTAGGTTTCTCAGGTCATCTCTGTTACAACGTTTTTTTTCTGCAATCTCTGAGGAGACTGTTTTGCCAGATGCCTGAATTTCATGAGTCATAAGCTTCTTATTCTCATTTCTCTGTTATTTTTCAAGTTTTAAATCATATTGCATAACGTGATCTCTGAACAGGCATGACCTCAAACCTCTGTGTGTTTATATAAGTGTCAAAACATAGCAGCAGGGGAAGAGACCTGGAGGGAAACTTAAATCCAAAGTATCTTCAAATAGTTCATTAATAATTTTTTTGCTTGCTTGCTCAGATAGTCACTTATGGGTAGAATCAGTTTCTGGCCCAGCTTGGCTTTTTCAGCGTGTTTAAAGTGCAGTTTCATCTCTGATCAACTTGTACCTACTTCTCTATTTTTAAAAATAAGCATCAGCCAAAGCCCCAGCAGGAATCGTGTTTGTGAAGATGTTTGGCATGCATTAGGTTTAGAAAAAAATAGTCTTAGGAGCTAAAATTTGTAACATGAGAGCCAAAATATAGAGGGGCAGATCGAATCTGGGATTTGTAGTTTGTCAAAAGGCTCTGGTGGCTGGTGTGAGAGACAGGATGCAGGCTCTGAGAGCAGTGTTTTCACCGTGAGCTCTGCGTTTCCATGGTGAGGGACAGCTGCTTTTCCAGGTGGTTTCCTCCCTTGTAAATATGGAGGAAGTTGGAAAACAATTATTAAGTGGCACCTTTGGATATTTTGGGGAACTGAGAGGCAAAATGCAGTAGAAGGGGAAGCAGCTCTCACTCCTTTGGACTCTCCCGCAATGGCTTCGGACTGAAGGCCTTGAATCCAGATGGGTGGCTGGTTTGGTCATGTGTTCCAAGGTCTCCTCAAGGCCTCCCAAGGAAGCAGAGGTCCACAGTGCTGCCCCTGAAGTAGTTGCTCCCCGAGACACCCAAAGCACTGTGTTCATCGTTGCTTTTGTGCAGTGATTTTTGCAGACAGTCTTCTTGTACCTAGGGCACCTGTGAGCTTGCAGCTCCTGATGTGGCCATGGAATTGTCCTGCTGCTCTGGAAGCTCCAGTGCTGTACTGCACAGATTTGTGGGCCAAATTGTCTCCCTGGGGTCCCCAGGCAGCGTGTTCACTTCAGGAGACTGAAGATACCACAATAGAAAGGAAAAGGGCTGGGAGCTGGGAAAGGGATTGTAAAAGAGTGAGGGCTCCAGCCTGCTGGGGAGCAGCAGAGCTCTCTGCAGGTAACAGCACAGGTGTTTGATAAAGGGTGTTGTGGCAGGGCAGCCAAGGGTAAGGGGAATGATGTTCCCATGGGAGCACGTTAGTGATGGAGCTTCTAGTTAACTTCCCTCTAAGGGAAACCAAGTCAGAAGACTCCTCTGCAAGCTGAGCCAAATCCTCCTGTAGATGTAGTCAGGCTGGAGGAGCCTGAGGCTGGACAGCAAATCCTTGATCCTCACGCACTTTGCTGTCCTCAGTTGTGCCCTCTCTGTGTCTGTAGCAGAGTTGGAGCAAAGGTTGCTCAGCGATTAGTGCTTCTGGAGTAGCTCTCCCTGCACTTTGCAGCCACTTTAACTTGTGTCCTCAACAGTTTTAGACACTGTAAGCTGAACTCTTCCCTGGAGTCTTGCTAGGGAGGAGTTAGGCTTTGTAATCCTACTAGGACAGACAAACTGCCCATAATTCACTGTTTCGTCATGGCAAAACTGCCCTTAACAGAGCAAGCTGCCTCCAGGAGTCATGACACTTAGAGGACTATTAAAAATAGCTGCTGTCTCTGCATAAATAACTATTGATGTCTTAAAGTAAGAGCAGAGATCATGCAGCACTGTTGTAATAAAAGTAGCATAGCTTTCACATGGTGCAAGCACTGCATATCCCCATTTTTTTTTCCCAGACATGCTACTATTCTTTACAATTCTGAAATTAAAAATAGTTTGAAGAACTTTCAGGTACCATGCTGCCATAGACAATACTGGCTGCCAGCCAGCCAGCTACAGCATTGAAAGGACAGGTAAATAATTAGTCTTTAACTGAAGATATCAATCTGCTTTGTGGCACAATTAATTCCAGTTTAATTCAGAGGTTTGTGAGTATTTGGTTTCTGAAACCCAATGCCATTTTTATTGTGGGACATTTATATAGTGTCCTCATCAGTACTGCTTTGTAAAACTAGTGCTGCCCAGGTATAATTGACCACATAGATGCATTAACCTCTTCACGCTGAACTTCTCAGCCTGGCTGGATATATAGTGCAGCCTGACATTTCAGTTCATTTGAATTAATGTTTCGTGCAAATCACATGCTTGCTTGAGCAGCAATAAAAGGGGGTTAACAAAATCAGGCTTTATATCAGGAGACTTACCTCTTGGTATCACATGCTTCAGGTCTTATTTCTGAAGATTTTATTTTGAAGTTCAAAACCTTAAAGGCTTACACATGTATTAATACATAAGGGATAAGTGTAATGGGGTAATTAGGGTTGAACAAAACCTCTGATTGTCTGGTGCTGGCCAAGTGTTTATAAATATTTGGTACTCAGCAGACTTTATTTGTCCAAATCCCAAGAAAGACCATCACATGCTAATGGCGTGTAATCCTAAAGGGAGCAACACAAAAAACTAAACAAAATCTAGAGCAGCTGTCTCTCTGCCTTTAAGAGCAAACATGAGAGTTTTTAAAATAATTTCATATTCTCCTTTTAATATTCTTCTGTACAACTTCTTCAGTGTTAATTATTCTTGTCCATCCAACATGAAAGGGTGCTTCACCTTTCCTGGTTTGAAAGGTCCTGTCTGCATTCACTTGATTAATGAGCTGGAATATCCCCCAAGGATTGCATAACTCTCTTAATTTTATTTTTGTTTATGTTGTAGAGCCAGTTACAGCTCCTGTTACATTTCCATATTGCACACACTAGAACATATTAGTGTTCAAGGGTCAAGAACTCCTGTTTATAACAAACTCAGCCCCAGCCTGTTGTCCCATTGATTATATATGAGTGACAGTTAATGACAGCATCAGACTATAAATCTGAATGACTAACAACTCTGTGGAAGGTAGCTGAGTGGGCTTGGCTGAATCTCAGTAGCATGGGGGTTATGTAACAAAATTGAAGAGTTATTAGCACAGCCCAGCTCATGCTTCTTCCTGAACTTGAATTTACAGGGTCAAAAATCCAGGTTGAGTGCTTCTGAAAAAATATGCAGGGCTAGAAGTCTTAAAACAATTGTAATGCTGAAGCTCCCCTAGTAATTCTGAGCATATTCCTTGAGGAAGTCAGTCTTTGTGAGATGGGATAAGCAAGAAAAGCATAGAAAAGCAAGATATCTGTCTCTCCGTTGCCCACTGGGATGTCTTCCAAAAAATCTTGAACGCATTGCTGGGGTAAACTCTAGGAGAGATGGCCACTTGCTTTTAGTTCCACAGTAAAAAGCAAAGTGTTAGCTGAATGCGTTAATAAAGCTCCCTATTCCAAAAGGCATTTGCAGTTAATTATTCACTGTTTCCCCAGAGCCAACTCTATAGTTTGCCTTTTTAATATGAACTGCCCCTTTGATTGGAAAATTGCCATTTATTTTTTAAAAAGGCATAGAAGGTTGTAGCTGAACTTTTTCATCTTATAAATGTATTTTCTTCTTTTGTATATGCACAGCAGGTTTTTTCCTTTGTTTCTTTAGGCTCAGGTGAAGCAAGACTGCAACTTTATGCCAAATATTCATTACTGAGGGAGTTCTCATAACTATTGAATAGCTGTGCTGATTAGGGCAGACTTACCCTGTCTGGTGCCATTAGTCCTTTTCCATAACAAAATACACACACGTTCAGAGAGAAGAAAGCATTTGGTGTGAGAACATGGTCACACAGGTAAACCAAGTGAGTTTGGCAAACAGAGACACAAAAACAGATGGGCAAGGGTTTGAGTCCTATTAAGCTGGTCAATCCAGAGCTTTTTCCAAAAACTAATTGCAGATTTTCCATCAGTGACTTCATTCACTATTATTTCCATGGTAATAGCAAAAAAAAAAAATTTTCATTAGTTCAGGGGAAAACCAAACCACCATGGCCTGTCTTGTACTGGATCCCCACGCAAAGCTGTGCTCTCCACACACATGGGCCTGACCCAGTACAGCACCCAAACTGCTCTGGGCTCTGCTCTCCATGACTCTGGTGAATGAAGTGCCTGACTTTTACACCTGTCTGAAAGTAAATTTTAACTAATAATGAATAAAAAAATTTGTTAGGTAGCAAGTTCACTTCTGTAGTCTTGGGGCAAGGCATTTCTGTGGTAATTGAGGTCAAAACTTTTCTTTGATTAAAAAAACCTTGCAGAAACTCTTCAGAGTTTACTGGGTTCATTTGCAGAGGAGTTTTAGCTCAGTGAATAGTAAGAAACAGTTTGTTCTTTTACATAGTTGACAAATGAAGTGTTGAGTATAACAAGGCCTGCGCAGTGTGTGAGGACAGTTTATGTTGCATGAAATTATTTGAAAAATAGTTTAAATTAAGTATTTAAAGGTAAGCCATGGGAATTTTGAAAAGAGAGAAGCCTTAATGAATATTTCCCCTCTGGATCAGACTCTAAGTGGGGGAATAATATTTCCCAAATAATCTGACGTTAGCTAAATGAGACCCTGGTGTTGGGGTGCTGAGGGCAGGCAGCAGCACCCAGGCAGTGTTTGTTTGAGGGGCCCCAAGGGAAGAAGAGATAATGGCTCCAGCCTTCACCCTGCAAAGCTGAATGGCCTGACACTTCCCTGCGCTGCTTTTTCCCTTTCCTCCTCGTGGCAGCCTTGCTAATGAACTGAAAAGGAGCAGAAACATGTGGATACAGGTCAGCTGCAAGTGTCCATGATGGAGACATGGTGTGTACTACTGCCAGGCAGCTTCACTGGGGCAAGTTGGTCTTCGACCTTCAAGAAAGCAAATACTCTTTTATGTCATATTGGGGTGGTCATAGCCTCCTAAAAAGAGGTTAATTTTTTAAAATGTTGTGCAGTGTATTGAATTAAGGAGTCCCACAGACATAGGGGACATGTAGGATTGCAAAGCACAGCTTTGTTCACATAAGCCACTGACTTAGCACGTGTTTTGAGAGCAGAGATGTGTTTGTGCATCAGCTGCCCTGCACACCATCGTGTCTTCTTAGCCATCACAACCAGAGTCTGCATCAACTGAGCTCCTGCATCTCTCTCTTCTTTTGTTTCCTTTCAAATATTCAGGCGCAATGTGCTGAGCTTGTCCTCGGGAATTGAAGATATTGGTATTATCAAGTGGGATCTAGCACTGTGTCTCCTCCTTGTCTGGGTGATATGTTTCTTCTGCATTTGGAAAGGAGTCAAATCCACTGGGAAGGTAAATGCTCTTTTACCCATTCTAAAATCACTGCAGTTAGAGATGTTATGAATAGTAAGTAATGCTGTTCTGGAACATATTCACCATTTCCTGGAAAAACTGTTATTTTTCCACTGAGTAAGAGAATTCAACTGACTTTTGAGGGTCATTACCAATGTCCAAAATGCCTGTGAGTCAAGTAGCCACTACTGGAAGGGCATCAAGAAGCAGATGCAAGCACAGATTGAGCCCCACTTTGGCTCTCAGAGGATGAACATCCACTGATGTCATGGGTGCAGAGGGTCTCAGGCTTGTGGTGGGTGGTGCTCTGTGCTGTGTGTCTGTGTTCTCACTCCGCTCAAGTTCATCCCAGTGCAGCAGGATGGATGCTAACAGAGCTGTGGTAGGGGTGTTGTGGATGTACAGCATTTTTTAAATGCCACTCGCTTACAGAAGAGCTCTGTGAAGACACACAAGGCTAAACTTAGGTACCCATTCAGGAGCATTGTCACTAACAAAGATCCTGCATAGTTTGTGGGTTTGGTCCCATCACATGCTCTTCAGAATCACGTTTTCCTGTAAAGGATAACAGTTGCATCACTCCTGAACGTCCTGCTCCATTGCATGTCTTGGTCAGTCACTTGGTGTGTGAAGCATAATGTTAGTCCCCCTTGCATTCAGTAGTGTTTTTATACCTATTTTTGTAAGTCTTTGAAGCAACTGTGTTTGTGTAATTCTTAGCTTTCAAAATTGTTGCTTGAGGCAGTGTTCAGATAAGTCTGACAGGGGAGGAGGGATCTCAAGGTACTAAGTTCCCCACATTCCTTCTTAACTAGGTGGAAGGAAGTGACCCCATTAGTGCCCCTCCTAAGAAGAAGGCCACAGTGTGAACTCATCTTTTATAAGTCCCCAGAGAAGTCAGGGGGAGAAATTCCAAGTGCCTCAGCTGCAGAGAGAGCATCATTTAGTAGGTTTAGCTTGTTGCACACTGCAGAATCAACCAGGAGACGAAACTTCTTAGGAAGCCAGACTTCATGTGTTCCACTGTTGACTAAACCACTTGCTTTACTGCAGTTTCTGCCTTGCTTTCTGTGATTTTTATCAATGGGCCTCATTAAAAAGCTGGTGCCTTGCCCTGGATTCCCTCCACCTTTCCCCCAGAGCAGCTTCCACACCTGTAAAGCACGCATTGACAAAAATGTTTGTTTCTCTATTCCCTCTGACTGATGTGACTTAGAGAGGAGATAGTAAAGGGGGATGCAGTAAATCTCCTACAGCAGCAGGGTGGAAGTGAACATTTCTGCAGCACCTTTGGCAACCCTGGCGCCTGCTCAGAAAAGGCTCTGGTAGCACAGAGAGGCATTCCAAGCTCCCTGTGGTACTATTTCCACTCCCAATGAAGATAAAAGGTTGAAAACAGGTCTGTTAAAATCAGATATCTAAAAATCTGTGTTCTCTGCAAATCCTGCAAAATGGTCTCATGTCTAAAGCAGGGTGGTTGGTAGGAACTCACTCGCTGCTCTCTGCGGCGTCGGAGCTCGTGTGGATGTGCAGCCAAAGACCAACAAAACCATTGGAAGTCTCCGGTTGACTCCATTAACTTTGGGGTCAAACAAAAGTAAACTGTAAACTCTAATGGAGGACTTGAATTATTTGAAAAGTCAAGTTTACTTTACTAGAGGGTTGTTTATAGCACTTCCCTGCTTTCCAGTGTGTTAATGGCTCTTAGGAGAGCAGGGTGGGGGTGGGGGGAAGGTGTAGTTTTAAAATCTTTTAGTAAAGCTTTGGACAAATAAATATGAAATCATGATGAAAAATATTAGTTATGCTTAAGCTTTAGGTAATGTGCTTGATCTTAAAAATTCTTGCAGCATTGTGAGAGAATCTCTACCTGCAGTGCAAAGACCTCTCTGTGGGCTTTTGTTCATTCAGTTCCTGCAAATACGTCAAAGCTTTTTTTTTTTTTTTTNTTGATTTTTTTCATAGTCTTGACTTATTTAAAAAAATTAGAGGGTGCAGAAATCCTCCTTTTATCCTGGTTTTGGTGAAACTAGGCTAATGTGCAATATGTTTTTTGTGGAAAATACACAGAAAACTCAAAGAGATACTTAAAAAGGGCATGTATGAAAAAATTTCCTTTCATTCTATGAAATCGACCCCGCTCTGTGAATTATTACGGCAATGCAGGCTTTGAGTTCTCATTATTCTCAGGGGACACACTTATGAAGAAAAATGGAGCATCTTGGGAGCTTTGCAGTAGTTAAGCAAATTCTGGAAAACAAAAATACATTTTAACTCATGGCAGCAAACTGTAATTACCTGGGGGAATCATCTGACTCCAAGAAAAATGCCCTTTCTTGGATAGTAGTGACTATAGCACAGCAGTTATATGAAAAATGAGGGAAAGCACAGATGAGCAAAGAAAGCAAAATGCTAGAGGTCAAAAAGTGTGGGTCTAAAGATAGAACTGTCCAAATGCAAGCTCAATTAACCCTCGTGCTGGAGATGAAAGCAAAGGGCTCTTTCATCAAATGAATGAGGAGATAACAAGAAGAGAAGAAGTAGGCTGTTATTCAAAGAGAGTGGGAATAGAGGTTAAAGATAATGAAGACATATTTTCAAACTGGATGAATAGAGCCTTAGTTTCCAGTAATGATGTTGCTGAATAGGCAGCAAGAATGAAGTTATAGGACTGGAAATTACCACTGTTGTGGCTGATGCCAACCTGAAGGGCTTGATGTGTTCAAGGAGATAGGAAGGGAGACACAGGAGCATGGACAAAATTACCTTCACCTCTGAACACAGTCCCTGGGGAGGTGGACTGTAGGAGCAGTAGTGGAGCTGCACAGCAAGGTCAGAGGTAGCAGCAGAACTTGCAAAACAGTTTGCCGTTTGTAAGTTTTAAAGTTCCAATAAAGAATGAGGTAATAATGTTTCAGGGGCCGTCAGTGAGTAAACCTTTTCACTTCCCTGGCAGAGGTGCACTTGTCATGTGAGGAGGACAAACACAAAGGCAGAATTTGAACAAAAGTAATGAATTGTATAAAATCATGTCTGAGTGATGTGACCATTGACTGGGCCCTCTGGAGGTATTCATGCATTGCCTTCAGGCCTAAGGCAATAAGGTGTTAAAGACCATTAAACTAAAAGTAGACACAGAAACTCAGGTCAGACCCCTTTTAGGTGTGAGGGGGCTTTGAATTCCCATTGTTAGACCTCTCCTGGTTTTGGAGCTTTGGCTGCCACAGACTAAACATTCCTTTTTTTCTTTTCTTATTTCCAGGTAGTGTACATCACTGCCACATTCCCATTCATCATGCTCCTTGTTCTGCTCATCCGTGGCGTGACCCTGCCTGGAGCTGCAGAAGGCATCAAGTTTTATCTTTACCCTGATATCTCACGGTTAGCTGACCCACAGGTACAGAACCAGGAGTGGGGAGCGCGTGATTTCCTGTGCAGAGGGGGATGGTGGAGGGTGATGGTGCTGATGTAATGGCAATCAATTTTTTTTCCACAGTCTTTAGAGGTCCAAATATAGCATGAACTTTAATGCTGGGTTATATTTTCCAGAGCTCTGCTTGAGAAGGTCACTGTTAAATGTGTTAATGCATCTTTCCACGTGTATGTTTGTGTGTGTATGCGTGTGTATTTTTTTTGTGTCAAAGGACTCTGAGGCTGTAGACTCTGTCCCGTTACACAATCTCAGCTTTCTTGTTGGTAAGGTAAGGGAGATGCATTTTTTAATGAGGATAGTCTTTAGTTTCAAAGGAGAGACACATGAGCTTCACAGATGGAACAACAAGCGACAACTGTGAGTACCAGTGTCACATATCTCCCACTGCTCAATAGGAGGAGACTGGGAGAGAAGTGAATGAAATTACAGAAGAATGAAAAAGCATGCAAAGGTGGAGAAAATGCTTTCTGAGGCGCAGGAACTAGTTTGCTTAGCCCTGGCTAGTGGGAGCCAGGCTTACTCTTTCTGTATCGATAGAAATTCTGTCTGTGCTCACAGAGCGCAAGTATGGGACACTTGAGCAAATCAGCATTGTTTCAGCCAACAGTGTTCATGTGAGAAATGAAAAAAAAATACAATACTCCCCCATGAAAAAAAGAAAAAAAACAAGGGATCTTTGAAAATAATGTTTGTTACAGTGATAGGAAATAACATCTGTCTTTGCTATTTCTTTCTAATGAGTATTAGGTTAAAATAAAACTCCAATGGCCACTAAAGGACTGAAGTAGGAAAAGGGTAATTGGAAGAAATATCATGAAAATTTGGTTCATTGTCTAGTCTTGTCCTCTTTTACAAGACACTCTTTTCACAGGAGACATTATATTTTATGATTTAATCTTCTTTTATTGGACCCTATCATTTTTATGAACTACTGTTAGCCCTAACCAGAGTGTCAGCAGATAATGTAGGAGAGGTTCATGTGAGCTGGCTGGCTCCTGCCCACAGTCTAGCAAAAGCATCACTCTGAGGAGACAGTAGTTTCCTCAGCCTTCCCAGCAAGGTGCTGGGAAGTGATGGTGGGAGGAAGAAGGTAATGGTCCTCAGTCTACATTCTCACTTACTCAAACTCCTTGATGGTTTCCACTGGTGTTAGCAGACTTGAATTTGCAGAAAGAAGAGAACAGATGGGATTCAGAGGATGTGTTTTGATAGCTTGCTATGTATTTACTAGCCAAGAAGTTCATAGTGTACGGTTATTTCACTCTGTATGTGGTTTTTTTAATGTAATCAGGACAAAGAATCATGAGACCAAGATCAGATATGTATCTTATAAAATGCATTGTATTTTGCTTGTTTTCCCCCCACCCCTATGGCTTTTTATCTTGCATTTGAACAGGTACAAAAACAACCAGAAAGCTAGAAAAATAAACAGACTAGGTACACAAACCTGTTTCTCAAGCTTTTCACATCCTCAATTTAAGGAATCTGTCGGCTGACTCTAACTGAAATGAGTTACAAGAGAAATGGGCAATGTTATAAATACTTCTGCATTTCCTATTGCACTGAAACACGTTTATTGTAGCGCCAACAGGAAGGATCAGCTGAATGACTAAGAAACTAGAAATACTGAGCATCTCTGGGGAGGGGAAACAGGAACTATTGTAGAGATTATGTTCTTCTGGGTTCTGATGCTAACAATTCTCTTTTCCTTGTGAAAGCCAAACTTGCAAATGTGTTGTTCTCTTTCCCTGTCTCCCTGGTCCTTTAGCTCTCACCCTCAATGGAAACAATTATTTTGTTGATTTTGCTTAGTTTGGGCTGTGTGTTTCTGTTGACTATTGCAATGCAACATTGCTGGTAATAACAGTATTTCTATCTTTCCCTTTAGGTCTGGATAGATGCAGGGACACAAATCTTCTTCTCATATGCAATCTGCTTAGGAGCAATGACTTCCCTGGGGAGCTACAACAAGTACAAATACAACTGCTATAGGCAAGTTTCCATCCAAGGGGGTTTAGTGTTTTAGCTAAATGATGTAAATAAAGTAGGGACAATGGGTTAATTTTTTTTTTAATTAACTTGCTCCATGACATATGTGTGACTTAGGGACTGTTTGCTGCTGGGATGCCTGAACAGTGGTACCAGTTTTGTGTCTGGCTTCGCAATTTTTTCCGTCCTGGGCTTCATGGCACAAGAGCAAGGGGTGAACATTGCTGATGTGGCAGAGTCAGGTACGATGGTGTTGGTGGCAGTGGTGGTGGGCACTGCCGCCCAGCGTGTGAGCAAAGTTCTGCAGACCCAATCAGCTAACATCTAAGTGATAAAACAGAACAAGTTTTCCCATAATTGCCAGAAAAAATAAGCACGTTGTTGATTTGGGCTTTAATTTAGAATAGTGAGGGTTAGCTGGGGTTGTACTGTTTGATTAACAGGGCAGCAAACACATTTCCTAGAGTGTGCTAATCCATTTGAGTTGAGATCAGAGCTAAGATAACTACACCATTGTCCGGGGTCCAGAATGTCATTGATTCAAGAATTTATTCCATCCTTCTTTTCAGACTACCTTTATTTTCATTCAAATGCAAATTGTCCATGTTTATGTATTTTTCATAGCTTAGTGTTGCTTGCTCACAGCACTAGAATAGGATTAGTACCTTGGCCTTTGGAAGGGACACACACACATACATTCCCAAATCTCACTGAAAGGCAAGAGAAGTTGGAAAACTCCATCTCCAGGGTTTTGTGGACCATTTCACCCGCAGGAACTCCAGGTGTTGCAATCCTGCACTTGTTCTCTGTAGTGTCAGTGTGAGCTGACAGAGCTGTCAAAGTCCATTTTGAAACCTGATGTACATTTAGATTCCTCCCTTATTTCAGAAGTGTCCTTCCCATTAACATTCACCTATGCACATGCAGAGGTAGAAGCTCAATCCTCATAGCTTGTGACTGTATCTCAAACAAAACAGATGACATTTTTCCTCTGTGCATTTCTAGTACACGAGGGCAGGTGTAACCATGTGTTTTCACATAGAACAGACAAATTAGTTGGGAATTACCATGGAAAAATAATGAATCAGGCCTTGACAGCCATGGGGCTTAAAGCTAATCAGATTCTAGTAATAACAATGTCACCTGAGTGCACTTCTGATATTTCTTTCTATTTTTTTGAGCACTTTTAATTCACCTGCATAGAATTTGAAAGCTTTCCTCTGCAAACATGCTGTTAAAATGAAAAAGTCAATATATCTTCTAATCATGTGGCTCTGAGAGTTAAGTCTTTAAGAAAAATATCTCACTTCACAAGGGCTAATGAAAAACTAATGACATTGATGGCACCGCTGGATTCTTGGGTGGCTGCAATTGGCACAGCTTTTGCAAGTGCAATTAGTAACAATCTTGGCCATAATGCTTATTTTGATTGGAGGTTGATTGCTTTGTTTGGAAACAGGAAGCAAGGAAATAATCCTATTGAATGAATCATAAATAGCCCTATTTTTTTATTTATATGTAGGTGGATCAATTCTAAGAGTAGTATTTTTAAGTATTTGTACATTAGGTTTTTATCTGGTCAATATTCTAATTTTTTATTATTATATCTCAGAGGCAGCTACATTCCTGTTACCTGGCATTTCTAGAATTAAACAATTCTATAGTAACACTGGATTGTTAAGTAATCTTTAAACACAAATTAACTCACTTAGTGTTTAAATAGCCTGTTTCCAACACCTCAAAAAGCATTTTTTTAAAGGAGGGGTTTAATAGCTCATTATAGGGACAGCAAGGGCACGGACTAGCATCTGAACTCGGCTTTTGATTTTTTTGCATATTTTGTTGTCTACTCTTTTATTTAAATCCATGTCACTGATGGCCAGAGATTGCAACTGTCTCACCATGCAGTGGGTGCCCATCACTGCTGGTCTTTGGCTAAGTCCTAGGAGACATTTTTATGTGACAGTAAACACTACTGAAATTATCCAAAAGTATCCAAACCACCTCCCATGTGTTTTCTTGCTGCTTTTCTCAGAGAGATAAGTGCAGAGCCACTGAAGACCCTTGGTCCCCCGGGGATGAGTGTCCCTGGACCTGCATGGGGCTGTGGGAAACGTTTTCCTGGCTTTTTCTCAGCACAGGAGGATTCAGCAGGTGCTTGAGCCTCTGTTTTCTGGCCTTGCCTTTTTTGGTTTCTTTTGATGCAAGGTCAGAACTGCTCCCCTGGGTCAGGAGAAAGCAAGCAGAGGTGCTGCCACTTGGCTGCAGCACTTGGCAGAAGATGTTGTCCGCAGGGCTGAGACCCCATCTCCGCCCAGCGAGTTAAATTCCTCCTGCCCTATCCATGACAGCATTTGTTTGCCCTCCTGAAAGCCACGGGAACATCAACAAATTTGCTGACAGCAGAATCTCATGGCCACATTTTTTCCCAGTGCCAAATTCAGTGTTGGTGCCATGTGCCTGGGACAAACTTGTCAGCCAGGGCTGGCTCCTGCTGAAAGCACTGGTCACTGCTGGCCTTCACTGGCTTTAGCGGGTTTACTCAACAGTTAACTCAGACTTCTGACTCCTGAATGAAAGCAGATTTTAAATAAACAGCTTCTTCTTTTCAGAAATTCTTTTAAAGATAGAGAGGAAAGCAGTGGGGGCTCAACAAAACCATAGTGAGTCCTGTCTAACCCATGTGGCCTCTGTTTGGCTGCAAAAAATACATTACCACCCATGCAATTTCTAGCGCTGTTACACCAGCACAAGATCTGCTCTTTTTTTTAATTCCATTTGCAAACAAATTGAGATTAAGCTTGTCTGACAGTAGTGCCTTGGGTTTCCTGGTGCCTGCCTGGTCTCTGCCTCTGCAGCTCTCCAGCCATGCCTCAGCACCCTATGGCAATCGGCCAGTGCGTGGGCTGGGATCATAGCAGTGCTCCCTGGCTTTTAATAGCAGCCACAAGTGCTTCACTTTTGCAAAACACTCTTCAAAACAACAGGGTTTCAAATTAAATACAAATTTTAGATTATTTATGTTTCAGTTGAGGGCTTGCCAGGAACATTTTCTTTCACATGGACTTTTTATATTTCAACACTTAGTTTCAAAGGAAAATCAAAATATAGCTCATGGCTTAGGGCACTTGGTATTAGTTGGTATCACAGTGCAAGAACAGTTTCACTGGCCAAAGCATACAAATTGCAGCAAATTTTGAGGAGAGCAGTTTTACATCTGTCTCATCAATTGCACAGATCAGCTGCAAATGCCATCTGTTAGCAGCTCTCTCTCAGAGAGGATCTACTGTATCCACTGAATTAAGGGGGAAAAAAAGCAAAGCCCCCCAAAATTTGAGACATTCACCAATTTTTTGGTACCTTCTGTCGTATAAAATCTTAGTTGTGTTTCATTAAAATAAAATTAGTTGTTTGATTGTTGGCTAATTTGTATTTATTTGTGTTCAAATATTTTCAGTGACTGAAAGTTTTCTTTAGTTTGGAAAAAAAAGTCATCTCATTTTACCTCTTTCTCTTGCTTCTTTTTCCATCTCTCTTGTTGGAAAGGAAAAGTGGGAGGTAGGAAGAGCAGTGTTAGAGATTTTTCTGTGCAGATCAGAGATAAGATTTTTTTTGGCCCCCCACTGCAGCATCTTAAATAATTCCTTTTCCCATTGAAAATTACATGAATCCACTTGAAAATTGGCACTTCAGAGGTTCCTCAAAGTAAACAAGCAGATGAGCCAGGCATTCCTGGTTTCACTCTGAATTGTAATCTGCCCTCAGAATTTTTTGTCAGCCTCACCAAATTCCTTCATCTCCTCTGAGAGCCTGCCATAAATGCAGAGTTGCCAGCGTTCCTGTCTCCCACTGGTGGAGGGCTCTTCCTCTCTCCACAAAAGCTCTCACAAAGGACAGCTGATAGCACCTGGCTCCAGGTGAGGGTGCCTCTGGAGATGAGCACTGTGCCTGTGCTCCATGTGTGGGTACGAGTGAGGTGACACCTGATCACAGGGCAGGCCAGACCCTGCCTAGGGAGGAGCACTCCACACTTTGGGTTCCAGAGCAGAGAACCTGGGCACTCAGCCCCAGCCCCGTTGGTCCTCCTGCACTTGCAGCCCATCCTGCAGTTGGGGCTGATGATGGTCATGCTCAGTGTCACCATGGCAGGTCCATGTAGGCTGGCCTGGGTAGGGGCAGATGGTGTAACAGCATGGGGAAGGAATTTTACACAGAGTGATTTTACACCCCAGCAGTTCCTAACGGCAGTTTTCTCAATTTTAAGTTGATAAAATTAGGAGTAGCCTGATCACTCAGTGCAGCAGGGAGGGTTTGCAGAAGAGAAGGAGCAAACTCCTTGGAGTGCAAACCCCAGTTTAGAAAAGCCATGCAGGGTTTGGAGGTTGCATACAGAGGGAGGCAGTGGTTGCATTAGTGGAAATCCCAGGGAATGTTTATAGCAGAGTCCCCTTCCCTGCATGCAAAAGAGTTTCATCATCATCATCTTCATCATGACCATGTGGGCTAGCAGTGGGATTCTGCCATTCCCTTGGGTCACCCCTTGTCCCCCAGCCCCCAAGACTGTCCTGTGTCCATGCAGGGCAGGTGTAGGACACCTCCATTATTGGCATGTTTGAGACAGATGTTAAAACTGGAGATCTGTTAGCACTGGCCTTGGGGGTTTGCCCGTGGTTTCTGCTGTAGTCATGCGTGCTTCGATTTCAGATAAAAGAGCCAAACTGTTTCATTTCTGGTATTTCCAGCTGCGTTTGGATTTATCTGAACGGAACCAGGCATTCCTGAATTTGAGGGTGGCTACCTTTACCAAAGAGCTGGTACTTACTACTTTTCTTCCCTTCCCTTCCCCCCTCCCTATTTTCTCTTTCTCTAGGTCCAGGCCTGGCCTTCATTGCCTACCCAAAAGCTGTGTCCATGATGCCACTGCCCACCTTTTGGGCAATCCTTTTTTTTATTATGCTTCTGTTGCTTGGACTGGATAGCCAGGTTAGTACAATGGATAAGCTATGTGTGACTTATTGTGTCAGCACTGCTCACTGAGAAAAGCTGATTTTACAGGCATGAATTAACAATAGAATACCTCTAATGCTCCTTGAGAGGAATTCATCTGGGTTGCTTTTTAGTGTAGGGGTTGCACTTGATGAATCTACAACTGTTGTAGATTTATGTTGTTCATAATACTGTGTTGCTCAGTAAGTCCTCGTCATCAAGAGTTAGTGGGGTCTATCCCACTAGGGCAGTACTCAGTAACTTAAATTTCACTCCTAGTCTGGCCACAAAATACCACCATTTTGGTCACAGTATTTTCTTACTTTGGAAAAAAAGCTTAATCATTTTAAAACATAAAGGACTGCAGTAGTCTGTTCCACAGAGTCCTTTGTGCCATTGTGAACACCTGCGGGGTGTATACACCATCATTTAAAAACTAACAATTAATAACTGCTAGGAGTATGGGTTTTGATGGTTGCCAACTGCCAAAAAAGAAAAGCAAAGTCAGCACGAGGTACAAAAAAGCACATAATGTTTTGTACAGTATAGCCAGGGTGGCTTCAAGAACAGTGAGAGGACAAAACTGCAGCCTTTTTTGGTGGCCTTGGGCCTGGAGGTGCTGAGCAATGTGGAATCCTGCTGACTTTTCACGTCAGCAGCATGCATTCAGTTCCTCCAAACAGGCCAGAAAGCATCTCAGATTCCAGCTGGACTAATTTTATAGCACACACTGCTATTAATTAGTGAGCATGAAAAAAATAAAAAAATTCAGTCAGGAAGTTAGGTTATTTTTCCCAATGGTTACTTGTAGGAATGTTAGACTGAATACTGCCAAGGAACCTATAAATCATTTCTAGATAGTCTACTTACAAGGAAACATGGGTGACCAGGGATTATACAGTAACTACACATTCAAAATTGCCAAAGTTTTCTGCATTCAAATGTAAAGTCACTGAGATTAAATATATATATATATATATATTCATAAGGATGAAATGTTTTTGTAGCCTAAATGATCTCTCATATGAGGAGAGCTCTGTAAATGGAATTTTTACCCAGTTGTTGTGTACTTAATCTCTGACATTTTCTTAAATTTCATTTGCTCTAAATTGCTCTTTATGGCTTAATCTTTGAACTCTAGTGAGCAACTCTCAATTGCTCCTAAGTGTGAAAGTACCCAATGCTGTGGTTCAGCAACCCTATGCTTATGCAAATTGGAAGCTGTCTAGTAATTTTAAAAAGCTCCTCACTGCGCAGAATGATTAAAACTAATTGGAGCGCTTAATTTCTCTCCTCCACCCCTCTGGTTTTTTGGAGTGCAGTCAAGCAGGTTTCTGGAATGCCAGAGCAGTTTCAGATCAAATCAGCTCAAAGGAAAAGGTTGCATTTAAAAAGAAAACCAGTTTTACACAAGTCAAAGTAACAAGACAGGAGGCAATAAAATTTGGTGGAGGACAAAATCTATTTGCAGAACAGTCTGTATTTCCAAAGCAGAACTTCAGGAAATAGGGTAGGGTTGTTATAGGGCATTTCTGGGTGCTGTAAGAGCAATGAGGTGCCAGGTAGGAAAATGCATATTTTTCTGAAATAACTTCTGTCTTAGGTTCCCCATGATAACTTATTAGTTAAGGTGATGTATCTACTTAAAGATCTTTTCTACACAGGCAGCCTTGATGGATACCTCCAATCCATATCCTCATGTCTTCAGTGAGCTTGGTGCTTTTGTACCTTGCCAGGTTGAAAGTACAGATCAGTCAAGATCCCTTCCGTAGTTTTACTTGGGGAAGTTCAGTTGTTGTTTCCTCCAGGTGCAGAAAGATCTGGTTTTTAATTAACTTTCAACTTTTATTCACATCCTGTTTGGGTTATTTGTTTAACTCAAGTTACACAGTTGTATAGTTTTCCAAAGACAAGTAAGTATAAATAAAGTTATCATTAAGCGAGATAAAGACTTTTATCTCATTTATTCAGAGCTTCATTTTTGGTTTACAAGTGCAAATAGTTTGCCAGATCATTGAATGTGGACTGTATGAACAGCTCCATTATTGCTGCAGAAGTACCTGGAGCCTCAGTCAGAGATACTCTTCTCACAGCTCCACAAAGGACACGTTCAGTCAAGAAGAGCTGCTGTTTCACATCACAGTCTGCTCTCTCTTGGCTGGATTTTCGCTAACAAACCCAAGAGCAGAATTATATAAAATTGTGGAATTAATCTACCAGTACCTGTGATGTTTCCTGGCACTTCAGAAAAAGTCTGGGAGGTACTCTCCCAGCTTGGACTTTTTTGAGTGTTTTCCCTCTGCCTCTTCTCTAGCATACATCCTGTGTTCATCTGGAACAGTGACAGCATAAAAGCCACATAAGTGCCTTCCTGTCATCAGGCACGTAAGTGCCTCCTTCATCCTTGTGGCTTGCATTTGCAGAGCCCCTTTTTAGCTCATAAGGCTTCTAGTTAATGAAAAGAAATTCTGAAAGCTTGTTCCAGCCTGAAAGCTACCCCCACGCTCCGACCTCGGGGTTACAAAGGAATGGTTTCTATTTCTTTATCGACAGCAGCACAGAGCACAGGGCTGGGGTGTTGCTGGGGAGGGTTTGTTCAAGCAGGAGCCTGGATGAACTGCATGGCAGGTAATCTTCAAGTCATTTCTCCACTGTTGTTTTCCCCCTTTAGTTTGTTGAAGTTGAAGGACAGATCACGTCATTAGTTGATCTGCACCCATCCTTCCTAAGGAAGGGTTACCGACGGGAAATCTTCATCGCTATAGTGTGTTTCCTTAGCTATCTTCTGGGACTAACTATGGTGACTGAGGTAAGTTGTACCAGTGCTGCAAATTACCTTCTTTTTTAGCCATTTTTCAGGCCAGTTTTAGCTATGATTGAGATTGCAATGAATTAGCGACTCAAGAGAAGTGCTTTTTAGATGGACAGAGCATCTTTCATCCCTAGATCTGAAAGCATTTTGGATAGGACTTATATGTCCCTTCCCTTTTCAGTCATAGGAACAGAAACACGAAACCTCATTAAATTCAATCTGATCTCAGGTACCAGTCAACATGAGCAGGAGTATTAACATCTAGTTCTAAATGATGAAACATAGAGGAAACCTTCAGCAGAGCACTTTAAGAACCCATCCAGTGGCATGTAGGGAAAGAGATTTTTATCTTAGTTACATAGATTTGAATTAATTAAATACCACTGGGTTTATTCTAGTATAAACAAGACAGGAATATGTTCCCATGCCTGCACTGTTGTGATATTTATCTTCAAAATAAAATCCAAGTCAGATTTTAAAAACAACTGAAAGAGCATGACTGTGGAGGGTAAAATAGCACCTGTAACAAAGATGCCCAAACCCCACAGCTTTTCAAGTGAAAGTGCAGTGTAGTAAGAGTAGAGTCTAACAGCAGAGTATAAATAGAGTTATAAAACAAAAAATGAACTATTTTCATGAAAGTAGCCCTTTCACTCAATAAGTAAATGAAGATGACTTTCATATTTAGTCTTTTTAATCATTGTCTTGTTTGGAGTTATTCCTGTAGTAAAAATGCGTATTCCCTGAGGAAGGTAATGCCAAATATTTACCTTACCTATTTGCTAGATGCTGCTTCTTGTTGGACAGGAGTCATTGGGATATGCTGGTAGATGTTACTGGGAGCTGGGCCTGAATTCTTGGGGTTTTTTTTCCTATGGGATCTTAACCAATTGTGTGTCTCTTTTACAGGGTGGCATGTATGTTTTTCAACTCTTTGACTACTATGCAGCTAGTGGTGTATGCCTTTTGTGGGTTGCATTCTTTGAATGTATTGCTGTAGCCTGGGTTTATGGTAAGTGAGAATCCTTTCATCTCATAACTTTTGATGAGTCAGTGACAATTTTTCTAGCCAAATATTTAATCATCAGCCACCCCAGAGTCTTCTTCCCAGCAACAGACACATGCCATTAATATAAATTTGCCCTGAACTCTTGGAGACAAATTTGCATCTGGGATGAATCCAAACTCCAGTGTTTTTTCCACAAAAAATGAGTATTCTTCCATTGCTAATTAATAAGGGCACAATTAAGCATTTTCGTGTGTTAAGTTTAGAGGTGAGAGTTGAAAGCGTGGCCAGCCATGAAAATTTCTGTTTGTCTCTCAGAGAATTTCCTTTCAGAGCTACAATGTCTGCAGGGACAAGCCAATCAAACAGAAAGTACAAAAAGAAAGCTGAAAGTATATTCTGCCCCATTACTTTTGGCAATGCCAAGCACCACAGTCTGGCAGTGGCCTCTCTAGCTGCCTGAGCTGTGGCTGGGGAATAATCAGATGTGTGCTGATTAGGACTGGTTATTTCTCTGATTCTCCATGAATTCCATCGCCTCAGAAAAGGAAAACAAACAAAGTCAGATTTCTGTAGAAGCAGGTGCACTGTTTGCTGTCAAGTCTTTCCCATGGTGATCCCTCTGGGAAATTCAGAGAGAGTCTGGAGAGAGGAGAGGGGGTGTGACAGGGGCAGGAGAGATTAGCATCACACTCCTGCAGCCAAATAATGAGGGGAGGGTGGGATTAGCGATCCCCCAACCTTTGAGCTTTTCAAGAAAATCATCTTGGACTTCACAGCTGTGGGAAGCATTTGAAGAATACATCTGACACCCTCATTTTTCCTTTAAATACCCCTTGGGGAGCCAAGGAAAGCAGCTTTAATCCCACAGTATTTACAGGGCTTTTATTTGCTCGATTCTTACAGGCGCTGATAATATTTATGATGCCATTGAGGATATGATTGGATACAGACCTGGTCCCTGGATGAAGTGGAGCTGGATTGTGATCACACCAGTTCTCTGCGTGGTGAGTACTGACCTGTGCTCTTCCAAGTCTTATGCTTGGCAGTGCTAAGCCACCTCTTACTGCTTCTCTTCAAGGGAAGGCTGTTGCAATCAGAGGCCAATTTGCAAAGAGAAGCTGAAGGCTTGAACATACCTCTCAAAGACATCATGTTCTCAGATGTCAGCTGTTAATATGACAGCTCTCTAGTCTCTACTGTGCCTGCACGAATTGCAGTTGGCTACATTTAAGTGGATTTTTCTTAGGATTGGCAAAATTCTACATTCATGAAGAGAAAACTCACTCTCCAAAGAGCAGTCCCTACTTTAAGACATAGGACTGCTAGGCCGTTGTAATAAAAAGAATTTAGCAGTCTGAGGCAGACCTTGGCTTGAAGTATTTCATTGGGTGCAAAGAACATCTTGGTAATCTTCCAGTGTATAGCAGATAGCTGAGCCCTGAAGAAGAATTGGCAGTGTACTGCAGCTGTTCAGCACCATCTCATAGCACTCTGTCATCACACAGCAGATGCTATAAGCAGATGCAGATGCTCTTCCAATGATTGAAAGGGAAGAACAATTCCCCCATTTGTTTAAAATACATATGGTATCCATCAGCTCTGCCTTTCACTGCCTGTCTTCCTCAGGGCCAGTGGTTGCACCAGAGCCCTACTGCTTTAAGCATTTTTTGAGCCTCACTTTGTTTTCCTTTCTCATCCACAGGGGTGCTTTATCTTTTCTTTGGCCAAGTATAAACCACTGACCTACAACAAGGTCTACACATACCCAGACTGGGCAATTGGCCTGGGCTGGGTTCTTGCCCTTTCCTCCATGATCTGCATCCCTATGGTGATGGTCATCCGCATCATTCGGTCAGATGGGTCACTCATTGAGGTAAGAACAACCAATTGTCTGTCTAGAGGAGAAAGGGGGCTTTAACTTGTTGTGTTTTATACAAAGTAATGCTTGGAAAACTGCCACCTTGTCCAGGTAAGGCAAATAAGACTGTTAAAGATCACCTGTCCTCTGGGCAAACAGTAGAAAGAAAACAAACACAAAGCCTTCTGTCCTCAGATAAATACCAAGTGATTTTACTCATGTCCCACTTGTGCAGCTTCCAGCTTGGCAAATCATTACCTCCACGTGCAGACAAACATTCAAGGACTAGGGTGTTTCTGAGTCAGGTTTCTCTTCTCCAGCTCCCAGGGACACAGAAGCACCATGAAATTTGCTGTGAAAGCAAGATAAAGAGAGAGAGACCTGGGTCAAACCTGGTTGTGTGAAAACTCATTGAATTTCAAGGAAATTCAGATACACCTGTGGATTATGTGGCTCTTAGCCATGTCCTTCACTGTCAGGGACTAAATAAAAGTCAAATCCTCTTGACAGAGGGCTTCACTTTTTAGCTTTTTAAATTTGTGTTTATTTTATTTCAAACTGAAACACTGGATCCAGATTGCTCTGGTATCTGGAAAACTTTGTGTCTGATTAAGACTTGACAGTGCAGATTCCCTCAGGTTTGGATTTGCAGGAAATCTGTTGCCCTTTGCCATTCAGTCTGGGCTCCTGTATTTTTTTTTTTCTTGTGGTGGAAAGTTTTTAGACACTGTGCAAGCACGAAACTTAGTAATTCTCTTCAAAGTCTTCAGATTAGTTTTTGTTTTTGCCTAACAAGTTGATCTTAAATGCAGCTCAGGGTATTCTTGGAAAAGAAACTGGGACACTTTGGGTTAGGAAAAAAGAGAATAGAATTTAAAAAAATACCAAACCCAAACATTTCCCAGAGCACAAACACTTGCATTTGTTTTCGTCCAAGTGTTAATGGCCTTTTTCAGCCGTGGCCAGGGCACAAGTGTTAATTTTCCTGCCTACATTGTCACCATTGTCACCATGAGAGACAAGTGTAAAAGTAGCCATAACACTGCTCAAAGACCATGTTAGGAAAGGAAAGAGAGTAAACACTGGTCAGATGCCATTCAGTTCTTCCTTTGTGAACTGAGCTGTAGGACAGAAGTTGCCACTTGGCAGTGAAGGCTGGGCTGAGAGGCAGAGCTGTTTCTAAATGAGGAAGGGAGGATGCACATCGCTTGCAGCACTGAAAGCCCAATGTGCAGGATTCTGGATAATGCCTGGACTTCCCTCCTGTCTGACTTCCCTGCCTCAAGTCAGGCTCTGCAGCTGAGCAGGAGTTGAAGGCTCCACAGATCCCCACATCCTTACAGAGCCATGGGCACACATCTCCCACAGCCGCCACCCCTGTCCTTGGAATGCCACGTCCTGCACGTGGAGGCACAGAGGCCTTCTGCTCATCTCCCCTCTGCTCTCCACAGAGGCCCCCTGCTCATCTCCCCTGTGCTCTCCTTCTCTCTTGCAGAGGATAAAGGCAGTGGCTGCCCCCAAGGAAGTGAATCGGTGGTCCAAAGAAACGGAGAGTGGCACCCCCTTCTGCCCCAATGGAACTTCGCATGGCGGATTGATCAAGCCAACTACTATCATTGTGGAAACCATGATGTGAGCTCTCTCTGTGAGAGGATAAACCTGCTTTAACTGCCGTTTACTAACCATAGATTCTCATAGGACCAGGTTTACAGAGCTTTATATTTGCACTAGGATTTATTTTTATTTCTCACAGAGAAAGTTATTTTTTGTGTGTGTTTTTTTTTTTTTTTAATATTTTGTAAGGTAATCACAGCAGACGTCTCTCTGTAGAGGGAGAGCTTTCATATCAGACTAGACATATTACAAGAATTTACTATTATTGGGTTTTTTTAAATATATATATCTTTATCTCTAAATATTATACACCTTACCACTTGAATTGATTGTCTTGCCAGCAATACATTCAAGTCTCAGAACGCAATTTTAGGTGCTGGTATGGTTGGGAGCAGGGTAACCTACAGAACACACAAAAGGAGCTCTGTTGAGAGATACGTTTTGTTAAAAAATGCTGTTTCAAGAGAATTTTCAAAGGTGTAGTATTTCCACCCTCTGGTTCAACTGTGGTAAACGACAGGCATCAGGGTCACTTTAGGGAGTGGGTACAGCTTTGTTTAGTGCAGTCCCTGGATAAGGATATAGCCAAACACCTGGAGTGGAGAGTTTGCAAGGGATGCAGAGAAGCTGGGTGTGAACAGTCTTGTGGCTGTACCTCCCAGGGACAGCACTGGGACCCTGTCACACCGACTGAGGAAAACATGAGGAAGGCATTTGCAGGATTTGGCATGGTTCAGTCTTTTTTTGTTGTTGTTTTTAAAATTTTTGGGATTTTTTTTTTCAACTTAAGTGACATGCCTGCTGTTTGTGTGTGAGCAGGTAGGTTGAGTACCTGCTTCTGAGTTTTCCAGCAAACTGTATTTTGGTGTGGTGGCACTGGTGTAAACTTGAATTCTGCAAACTGAGAGGGCAGCCTGTCCCCAGGGCAGCAGGGATGAGCACAGAGCAGCCAAGAGGGGAAAAGCAACACCTGCTCTCTGGGTGCTTCAGGTGTTTGCTTCCTCATTTGGACTTTGGTTTGGGCAGGAAAGTAAAGGAATCACTTCTGGACTCTGACCGTCCAGAGGTGAACACAAACTAGGTCATCCCTGACAGGAGGAACAAAACCACTCACCTGGTGTAACTGGTATTGATAACAGACATGTTAATAATAATAGTAATGATGATAATAATATCACACAGCAAACAGGTGCTTTTCATCCATGTATCTCAAAAATGCTTTTCCAAGTTCAGTAACCAGGATTTGCTTTATTTATTTATTTGGAGGAGGGAGGTTATTGCTGTTGGAGGAACAGACAAAAGGACTAAGTGAGTCCCTTGTCCCGTGTTACTAAATAGCAGTAGTGGACCTAGAGGCCCCAGTCTCCTTGCTCATCATTGGATTAACCCATGATTTTATTTTATTTTACTTTACTTTATTTTATTCTATTTTATTTTTAGGGGGGCTGGAGGGTGGCAAACATATTTATGATTTTTATCTGCTGAAGAGACGGGGCTCTTTGGAATTTAAATTAAAGCAAAGGGAACACGTAACATTGAAATATTTTGTGTTGGTCAGAAGGAATTGGGTACCATTCCAGGTGAGACTGGGAAGTGAAGAGAAACCCATACAAGGAGTATAGAAATGGGGGTTCCAATTCATGTAGTGCAGGTGAATGTTTCTGTGGGGAACTGGATCCCTGAAAACTGTCCAAAACATGGACAAAAGCCTTTTTCTTATTTTTTTCTTCTTTTTTTTTTTTTTTAACTTGAGCAGGTTGTGCTGGGAACGGGTTCTCTGGCAAAACTCAGCCTTGTCATGTGGGCATTGTATTAGAGGGAGAGAGGTTTTTTTCTTATGATACCACAGGTAGTCTATCCAAAGGCATTTAGAAGAAATGCTTGATAAGAGCAGAGTTTGTATCTGCTTATTCTGTTGTAAGCTTAGTCTGTCAAGGCAGAGGTTGTCACTTATTTAAACAGGAACATAAACAGTTCTTAACATTCCTACACAGTAGCTTTATTTCATTTTTTCTTGTCCCATGTGCTAACTGGCCACAGCAGCACAAACATTTCTTAACTTGTTGGTTTCCCTGTAACGGGGAGATTTAAAACTAAGAGATGGACCAAACTAATTATTAATTATTAAAGAAAAACATCACTGCATCTATAACTTCCAAATCTTTCTAATTTGAATTTGTAGATACTTTTGCAACAGAGAGCAGAGTTGCAGCAACAAAACCAGCCATGGTAGAATTGTGTTTTCTTTTTTCTGGTTGCTGTATTATGAGAGTTCTGAAGGAAACTTTTGCACAGCTGGAGATGGCAAACATCTAAATGACACCTGCTGGGCCAGTAGCAGAAACCACCCAAGGTTACAGGAGGAATTCTGAGAGCCAGTGGGTGTCATCGAATGTGCCCAAAATAAAGAAATATGCATGCAGCAATTTTATTTTTTTTAACAATCAAGGGCAAGGAAATGTAACCAAAACCACTCTCTTAGTGGGCTTCAGCTTGGACTCTCATTTTTGAGTTACAATCAGTGTCTGCAGTAAACAGACACAGGTGAAGAGGAAGTAGAAGGTTAGGGGGGTTTAAATTAATGTTTTTTGTGAGTGCAGATGAAACACTGATGCTTGATTTATTTCTTTTATATATATATACATTGTCATACAACTGTGTTTGAGATTATACAGTTTGCACATGACTTTTGTGCTAGAGAGCTGAGACAAGCTTTACTTAGGGAAAAAAATGGTTTGGCTACATCAAAACTGTCTCCAGCAAGTCAGCTGGGTGTTTAGGCATCTCCCATGTTGTGGAGAGTGTCTTCATGGGAAGAACCAGAGGGATAATACTACACCTTTCAAAATATAACTACCAGAGAATAGAACCCAGCCCCATCCCCCCCCCCCCTGTGCCATTCAAATCAGTCGCTTCCATGTTCCAAGTGAAAAGGTCTCACACATATGCAACAACCTCATTGAAGATTCGCTGTGTCAGCTTCCCTGGCCCTGCTGTGCTCTTCAGCACGACTGCAAGGGAGGGCTGGGACTCACCAAGAGCCAAGAAATCATTGTTTCTGGAAAACAGTTCCCCTCCCCCCCCCCCCCTCCCCCGACAAAAAAAAAAAAAAGTACTTAATTCTTTTTGTTTTATCTGGAGTTTGAGTTCCAGTGAGCACATTTGCATTTTTACAGTTTGGGGTTTTTATGCAACAATTTTATCAGATTTCTAAACTTTTCTTGGTGATTAATTTGCATTTCAACATGATCCTCTGCCAAATTTATTAAAACATAATTTTTAAAAAAAACTTTGTGTTTTCTACCTATTTTGACTGCAAAGACAACTGAATTTTTTTCCAATATTTACTTGTTTAAACTCTTATGACGTATTTTACCTGTTTTGTGTAAATGAGGAACTCTGTGTTAAAGCATCATGACTAGTTATAGATGAACTGGTTTGGATCTGGGAAAACAGTGCAGTTTTGGCATGAGATCTTTAGAACCAGATCCCTGAGATTTAAGCCAGCATAAACCAAGACAACACGCACACCTTTTCATGTTTCATGTACCTTTGTATTCATGGGGTCTTCTGGGCTTGAAAACAGCAGAGTTTTAGCAGTATTTATTTCCAGCTGAACTGAAATCAAGAGATAGTAGAAATGTAAAGGGGAACATTTCCCCATGAAATTTTTCTGATCTATTTCTTATTTTTCTCAATTTTCCAGACCTTTTCAGTTCACCTGTCACTAGTGATGATCTCTCTGAATGAGTACCTATTCTAAGGGACTTTACCAGTAGTCTGTATCTCAGTGTTTAAACAGTATGATTTCATAAATAGAACTGGTTTTTTATTGTTGTTGTTGTTATTACTCTATTTTTCCTTCTCATCTATAGCTTTCCTTTTCATCTGGTCCAAACAGATCCACACACTTAGAAAAGTCCTCTTTCAAGTTTGATATAGTAGGTCCACAATGGATTTGTTCTTGTGTTGTAAATGAAAATACAAAAACCTGGCAGCTGTATTTGCCATCTAGAACAGTGCTGGTGGCCACCCCGCAGCAGCAGCACGGCTCCTGGAATTAGGGGTGGAGGGGAGTTAGGTATGATCTGCTGAAACAGCTCAGCAAAATTGATTTTCACTGCTGTTCTTGAGGAGAGGACAAAATGAGAAAAAGAAGGGGGAAAAAAAAGTAGTGCAGCCTTACAGTTGCTGTAACACCAAGAAAACCCCAACAACATCAGCAGAGCTTTTACTGTCGCCGCCAGGACAGCACCTCCTGCAGCTGTTTCCAGCCCTGTGTTCCTCCTCCTTTCCCACCTGCAGATGCTCCTGGCTCCTCTTCTTTGTCTCAACATTAGATAACTCAAGTAGATCTGAAGACACATGGACATCTCCATTCAATAGATATTTTCCAAGTCTCGTCCTGGTCTGTTTTTATTTGCTAAGGAGACTTTCTGTTTTGTTGAGGTTGTGCTTTCACATTTGGGTTCAAAGCTCCCACTTGTTGCATCACTGGCAAACTTCCAGCTGTGGGAGAAGGAGTTGAACACTTTTGAATAACTGATTATTAGCTTCCATGTCTTGTGGTCCCTGCAGGATCACTCATGGAGGCATAATGTATATAAAATGTTAAATAAGCTGTGCATTGAATGCAGTGGACAAGTTAGTTAAGCAGCTCAAGTACGCTTGGAAGAAAGATGACCCTGACATCATTTCCAAGGAGATTCAATGGAAGTTGCTCACTTTCAGTAAAAAGAATAAAAATAAATCTGTGTTTAAGTAGTATAGTAGATGAAATCTTCCACCCTCATATGCACGCACACAGTGAGGACATTGCTTCTATTCCTAGGCTGCAAATCATGTGTGTAAATCTTGCCAAGCTGTTCAGGATGAGGATTGAGGAGGTTTAGGCACCACTTGCCTGCATAAAGCCAACCTGCCAGGGTGTCCAAATGCTCTTTCCTAAATGGGGGTGGTGGAAAAGGGAAAGTAATAACAAAACCCTGGACCATGGCCCCTCCAAAGAAGCCTTAAGGTTTGATTTGTAAGCTCTCCTGGCTCCTTGCAGGCACCACATGGCTCCTGGCATGGGAGGTTGGGTGTGGTGTGGGTTCAGGCAGCTGCCCTGGACTTGTTTTCTCCAAAATCAGCATCCAAAGCCTTGTGGTTAGGATTGACGTGTAGTTGTGTATTTGTATATTTGCATGAGCAAAGGTCAGGAACTGTCAGACCCTGGTAGCTTGTTTTATTTCTTATAATCAAAGATAAGCTTAAGAAACAAAGTATTTAGTTGATTTGGTGACACTTGACACTTAAGAAACCCTTGAACTTGTGTAAAAGAGGTGCCCTGAGCTCCATATTTTGGTCACAAAAATTTTCTTATGGTGTTAGCAGTCAATTTGAGTCTATGGGAAAGATTGCTTAAGAGAGACTTGAATATAACCAGCACCAGCACCCACTAGAAAATTGCCTGAATATAACCAGCCCCACACCCTCCACCAGATGGTGGCTCTTTTCTGCCAGCCCAAAAGAAATGTGTACATGGACAATGCTGCTCCAAAAAACGAAGAAAAATCTCAATTTGTTTGTTTCTATTAAAAATAAACAGAAAAAGTCACATTCTTTGTGTGGTTTTTTTTCCAGTTGTCATTGGGAATTGGTGATTTCAATTTACCCATGTCCTAAAACAAGAGCAGAAATAGCTTGAGACACCATTTCACCAGAAAACAGGGACAAGCTTAAAATTTTACAGGTTGAAAACTTTAAGAAAACAAATCACCCACCCATCCCCATCAAAGATGGGAAACTTTGGTGACAGGGTTTGTGCCTGGAAAAGAGCCTGACCCTGCTCGTAATGTTGGGCAATTGAATGGCAGACACAGCCTTTTTGTATTGCTGATGTGTCCTCATTTGAAATAATCAGTAGAAGTGTCAGAATTTAATTACCACGAGTTTAGGAGTAAAGTAAATTGAAGATAATTTTAATGAGGCAAGTTTGGGAGGCTTGTTCCCTGTGGCTCTGCAGTGCACAGCGGGATGGTGCTGCTCACTTTCACATTTGCAGCACAGGGAAAACGTGGCCTGACTTGAGGAATCAGAATAAATAATGGGGAAAATAAAGCTATTAAAAAAAAATAAAACTCGATGATGCTAAGGAGCTGTGCACATGGTGTGTGTGTGTGCATTTGTGGGGGAAGGCTTCAGCCCTGTAGCACAGTGAGCACGATACACACTGTTCCTAAATGTACCTGCTTCTGCAGCTGAGGTGTTAGAAAGAGTTGAATTTTTTTCAATATATAAATAAAAAAAATTTTAAAAAAACCAAACAAACAGTGGCAAAATTATGTTGAGAGGCTGATAAAACAAACAAAACCTGAGGGGGCAAGTTGAGTTAGTTCATGACCTGCTCCTGTCCTGGAAGCCAGCGCTGGTCTCTCAGCATCGCAGCATCCCAGTACTGTTCTGAAGTGCTCGTTGTTCAATAGGATGTTATTTTTCTCCAGTGTAATGTTGTGATTGTTACCTGATAATGTTGCCAGGGACTTCACATTGTAAGAGGTGATCCATCTTGTTTGATGTGTTTGGCTACAAAACAGTGGTGTTTTTTTAATTATTTAAATTCCTAGCAACTGTGACTACAGTAATCTGATAATGAGTAGCACATGCAGCGAGGAGGCGAGGGCGATGATAGCCTCCTTAAAAATGTCATCTGAACTTTTTTTAAAGAAAAAAAACCTTAAAAATATTTTTAAAACATTTTAAAACATTTTTTGTGTGTTCCAAAACGGAATATTTGTATTTGAAAAAAACCTTGGAGTGTAATTTAATCCTAAAACCCCCTAGCCTTTGTGTATATGGTAAATGTTTGTATTTTGCAGTTTCTGTTTTGCTTTTTAGATAAATAAAATGTATATGGATATTTTTAAGTCATCTTTGCTTTTTTAGATGAGTTTGTAATCACCTTATAACTGAAAATAAAACTTTCCTTTATAAACCAGCTATGCTCTTGGATGGGTTTTTTCTGGTCTTTGAGTAGCTCAGTTTTTCCTTTAAACCTATTACTTATTTTGGGGTTGTTGGTGTGGGGGTTTTTTGCCCTTATAGAATACTATATATATATATGAAATATGTGTAATCATTATCTAACTTCACATCTGCCATGGTTTCACCCTGATTGGCAGCACAGCCCCACACACAGCCACTCACTCAGCCCCCCATTCAGTGGGATGGGGAGAGAGTCAGAAGGGTGAAAGTGCAAAAATTCATGGGATATAAGTTAATAAATAGCAAAAGAAAAAGGGGGTGAGGAAAAAAAAACCACAACAAAATACATCAAAGAGATAGAAAACAAAATTTAAAAACCCAAGTGATGCAAAAGAAAGCCATTTCTCACCAGCCAGTGCCCAGCCCATGCATGGCACCACTACTGTAAGAGTTCAAATGTGTCAGAAAAGCCCAATAGGGAGAAAAAGAAAGGAAAAGAACCCACCCCAACATTTATTTTTCTGGTGAATGGGACTGATTATTTCAAGCTCACTGACCTCTTGATCCCTTTGGCCTCTTCAGTCAAACAGATGGAGGTTAAACCAGAGTGTCCATTCCTGACGTCTTGATTTGAGGTAGGGAAAGAAAAAAACAACATGTAGGTGGCTCCTCCTTGTGAAAATAAAACATTTGAGTATCACTGCTGAGCCTCCAGCACCCCACGCCCAGGATCAGTCCCACAGCTGTCTTTAAATGGGGTTTTTTGGCTTGGTTCGTTATTTTGCTGGATGTGATTGAGGACTTTGTCAGGGGTTTCTCCTCTCATCAGCACAGCCTGCAATGCCTGGGCTAAGCAGCCTCATAAGAGCACAGACAGCAACTGCAGTGTGTCTCAGGTCAAAATAAAATAAATAAACAGGAAATCTAAAAAGCCACTAAGTGCCACGAGCTGCTGCTGAAGGGTTTTGACTGCCTGCCCTGGTGGCCATCACCTGCCCAGGGCTGCAGCTGCTCCCATCAGCCAAGGCCCATGGGATGAGAAGTGACATCAGCAGGGGATGTGCTGCCCACTGAGGCACATCCCAGGGAGCAGCTCCATTCTAACTTTTCCCTGGGACACACACAGAGCCCCTGGACACACACTGAGCCCAAGGCTCACATTTATGGGCACTCATTCAGCCTCCTGCAGCCCCGGTGCCTCGGTTGGCTGCATGGTTTTGGCAAGGCCTCGGTGCAGGGTCCTGTTCTGAAGTCTTTGCCCCAGGAGGGCAGGCAGAGATGGCAGATAAGGGTTGTTTATGTGGCAATGATTCCCCAGTCTAAGTAGGAGCATTCCTATACTCTGCTCAGTCTCTGAAAATTCCTGCATTACCCACTTGGCCATGAAGGGTTGTAAAACCCAGCTCACCCTCTCTGTGCTGGTGAGCAGAGATTCCCTATGGGCTTATCCAGGGAACATTCCAGCCTGTGCTGCCCACACTGGGAGCATAGGGAAGAAATCCTCGATGCATGGACACAAGAATTGTGTTCTGGGTTCATGGCAGTCATTTCTTGGGACGTCTGGTTTCAGAGGTGGGGTAATTTGGCTACCACAGTGCAGATCCCCAAGGCTGGAGCTGCAGGGTTCTGAGCACCAGATGGGACATCTCCTGCCAGCACATCATTCTCCAGGAGTTTTCTAATTCATCCCCAGGGATTAACCACAGCTTTGCAAATGCTGCCACGTCACGGCTGCCACGTGCTTTGCTGCGTCAGTGTTTTGTCACGGAACAGCCCAGCTTTAAGCCAAGATTCCCAGTGTGGAAAAGCTGCAAGCAGTGCTGGAACCACATGCATGAGCATCTCCAGCCCTTCCTGTTAATAGCTACAGCAAAATTGTCTCCATGGGCACAGAGAAGGGAGGAACCCAAGTCCTGCTTATGGTGGGTGGCAAGGGACAACACTGGTAGCCCTACAAACAGTGGTTTCCCAGCAAAACCCTCTGTGTGGCCTCCCCCTTGTCCTCCAAGGTGTTTTACAAACAGTGTCCCCTGGCAAGTTAAAATGTTGCTGGAAGCAAAGCATTGCCTCACTATCATCCTCGAGCAGAAAACAACACAAACCAAAATAAATGCATTTCATTTGCTTTTATTTAATTTAAAAAAAAAGTCAAGGTCATTCCAATCCCATTTAAATACAGAGATTTACAAATAGGTCCAAAACAGGACTAAAATATTCTTTGAAATGCTGTACTTTTAAATATTGTGCTTTCATAGATACATAAGAAAATTAGCATATAAAAATACTTTACAAGGAATACACTCTAATATATGGATAAAAATACACATTTAAGTAATGCATTTCATCTTCATATCATTCAAAATGCATAGGAAGGGATACAAGGACCAAGTTTTTCTTCTTCCTTTTTTTTTTTTTTTTTAAAGCCTTTAATAAAAGTCTTCATTAAAAACCTATGAGAAGCCCCAGTGAGCTTCCACTGCTCAGGATATTGCATATAAAAACACTTCCAGCTGCACTGTCAATGCTCCACAGTATCAATTATGGCACGTTATCTAGCTGTGGCAGCAATGGTATGGGATATTGCATACTCAAAGAGAAAATGGCTACAACGACAAAGAGCTGGATGGGGCCGTGCCTGGAAGAAACACCCGGACACCTTTGTGCTGCCACAGGGGCTGGCGGGGACAGACAGTGCGGGGACAAGTCGTGGCTCAGCAAAGCAACACACACGTGCTGTACACAGCCCAGCTCCCTCCACACAGCCCTGGTGTCCAGGTGGGCATGGAGGAACTGGAAGGGCAAGCAGGGAATGGGGGCAGTGGGCTCTGGAGCTGCCGTGTCTGACGGAGTGAGCTCGTGGACCCCATGGCCCAGGCCTTGCCAGGGAAAGCGAGGCCGGCCGCACGCCGCCGCCAGGACACGGACATCATCATAAAGTGCTAATGTGGGAAACAGGGAATGCCAACGCCACAGCCCCTCTGCCGTGTGCGGCCAGGGGCTCTCGGGAGGAGGGGAGCGGCCACAGAGCTACAGGAGGCCAGCAACAGGCAAAGGGGCACACACCACCCAGCCCACAGGGACACAGGACACAACCCCACCCAACCAAGGGCTCGTCATTCCTCTACCTCAGGGGAGACAGCAAGGTTTCATTGATCCAAAACATCAGGGGCAGCCCTGGGAATTTCGCTATTCTGCTATTTACTTCCAGGCACAGGCCAAGTTTGCAAGCAAGACATCTCTGTGAAACTCAGACAAACAAGGGGGATTCAGGCAGGTACTCAAGGCCTTTAGCCTTGGGTATGGGCTCTACTCTGTAGTCACTACTGAGCACAGGTAACAACACTGCTCATGGGAATCACCCACACAAGGTGCCTAATCCCACTACGGGGTGAGCCAGACGTAGCGGGGAGTGTGGGTAGGGCTGACAGGAAACAGCTGCAAATACCAATTTCTGGACAAGAATTGCATTTAGCCACTCTCAAGCACATTTTGAAGTGTCTTTTAACTAGCTCTCTCGACAGCCCTGCACTGGCAGTGCAAGGGGCTGCAGGAACTGATTTGCCAAGAATGTTGAAAGGATGGAGCTGGGCACAATATAAAAGGAAAGGCATTTCAGTCTTGCTGTATGTGATTAACTGAGCAAACAAAGAACATAATAGCACCATGTGTGTTTGTAGGATGGCCAAGGCCTTTCAGGGTGAGGAGGATGTCAGAGGCAGGACCCTGCACACTTGAATGGCAGAAGCACAGGGGGATGCCCTGCCATGGGGGATGGCTGTGGATGCTCCTTCCTCCTGTTGGCATCGCTGCCACAGCCCCAGACACACACCCAGCTCTGACCTTCCCAGCAATATTTGGCGGTCTACAGGCTCAGTGAAGACCCACCTCCCCACTTGCAGGTTATGGTACACAGAGCATTTACAAATACCAGTGCAAAAAATCAGGAATAACACCCCAAATACCACAAGAGCTCAGCAGAGGCATCATCTGCTCTGCTTTTGCTGCTCAGAGTGTCTGGACACTCGCCTTGACCTCGGCGCTGTGGGGCACCTGTGCCAGGAGCTCTCTGTTCCCCTCCGAGGGAGCATTGGCAGCCAGTGCCAAGGGGTTCCGGCTAATCACCAGGTCCAGCTTATCTCCAGCCTCTGAAATCAAGGGAACGGCCAGACAGCAGTCAAAGTCTCTTGTTCGGATGCGGTTTACCTGCCAGGATGGATTTAGGACATGCCATGGGAAGGAACAACAGAAAGATCATGTTTGTTAGTCAGCAAATGCAAGATTAGTGCTAAACCCCAGCTGGAAAAAATACACAACTCTTGGGGGTCCCTGATTCCAGGTTCACAATGGAGAAGAGCAGAAGCAGCCCTTCAGAATGAGCATCCATGCTTAGCTGAGGAATGATGCAGTAACTGATAAAGGAAAGGGGAAAAAGTCTGGACCAGGAATGAACCATGACCCTCAGTGCCTGGGGCAGTATTACAAGTATTAAACACTGCAGGGCTCAAAACCACTTCTCCTGTTCAAGCCTGTAGAAAATACTGTTGCCATTTTCCATTATTTTTTTGCCATAATGGCTTTTACTGGCCTTAAATTTGTGGTGCCAAGTATCCAGCACACAGAAAACAAATAAAGGCCTGAGGCTTCTGGCAACCATTTTCCAGCTCAGCCAGAGGTAAGCCCAGACCATGCCAAACAGCTTCTTCTCCCCCTCTCCCCATTTATATCCTTCATTTCACAGGAGTCTGGATGCATTTCATGTGGGCTCAGAAGGCAACTGCAAATTCTCTCTGTAGGATTCAACAGTGAAAGCAGTTACTGCTGGCTCTTGCAGACCTTCAAGCACATTTCTAGGCTGGGTCATCTTGAGAAACCACCCCAGCTCTCTCACCTACAGCTACCAGAACACTTGGGCTTGGTGCCATGACAGCTCTGGGACAGAGCAGGCTGGCAAATGGCACAGGGGTGGGAAGTGGGGAAGGGGAAAAGCAATTTGCCATACACCTTTGGAGTGAACATAACCCCTGGGGCCAGGTGTTGCTTCCTTCTTTGGGTAAGGGCTGGATATTTGGCTCCATACAACCCTTCCATCCCAAGCCCCTTCCCAGAATTGATGCATGCCCACAGTGCTGGGTCTGTGAGAGCAGCAGTGTCCCCCCACCCTAGCCAGTGTCCGCACAGAGACCCCAGTACTGCCCCTTACAGCAGAGGGACAATTTCTAGCCCACTTGTGGACAAGGAGAGATAAACCACAAGCTTGCCCTGCCCCTGCTGTGTGCCAGCCAGGCAGCTCCAGTGCAGAAGTGCCACTAGTGCAATGCCATGCTCCAGTGAATCCATGCAGCCAAGAGGCAGAGGGTCTGTGACAGCAGGGACGAGGTGTTTCGCTGGCCTTCGGGCACACCATCGTGCCCACGATCAGCAGCGCTGTGCAGCATCCTCAGCAATGCAGCTCTGCCCTTCTTGAGGGGAGTCCCCTGTAGCACATCTGCAATCCCTCATTCCCAGCTCCACATGACAACGTGATGGCAGTCGCCTCGTGCGCCCGTAGGTGTGAGCTGTGCGGCACAGCGTGTGGAAAAAGGGTGTCCAAAGTCTCCATGCCGCTCTGTTTAGGATTTTGGGCACACCTCCCAGAGCACTTGGCACTCGCAAAAAGCAGCACATCCAACACTGAACAGAAAGGCAGCCCAGAGCCTAATTAGCTTCTTGTTCATTCTTGCACCATCTTTTATTTGAAGCTGAGAAGGAATAATTGTATAGCAGCCAACTGGCGAGAGACCATAACAAGCTTAAACAAGGTTCCCCACAGTGCTGCCAGTCCTCCAGTTACCTGATGTACATAAAGTATTGGCTCTAATCCGACTGCTAAGAACCCCCACCTAGAAATTAGCAAAACTAGACATCTGAGTGTTTCCAAATATGGTGACAGTATCTGCATTTCCAAATGGTAGCAATTTTTCCACAGAGGTTACACTTCCTTCAGTTGCTGTTTGAGTTGCCTCAAAGCTAAACTAGTTGGTTTTCATTCACACAGAGCTTCTCTCCAATCTCCAAAACTCACCAGGCTTCTTCTGTCCCTCAGTAGTTGATATGCCCAGGGCACATTTATTACAGACTGTGCTTTTGACCAGAGTTTTCATTCTGTTTCTGCATCAGCTATTTCAGATGAAGCATTTTTCAAAGAAAAATATCCATAAAAAATACCTTGCTTGAAGGATGTGTTTCCTAGAAGACTTTTCTAGTTGTCAAAGGCATGCACAGAACTTCATGAACTTCACTTAATTCCACAAGGAGCTTCACAGGGACACATATTGGTCAATACAGTCTGGTTCATCCAAAAACTAGGAGTAAGATTGAGGGTGAGGAAAGGAAGCAACACAGCTTTTTGCTTGTTTTGAGCTGTCCAAGCTCAAAAAGGCCAGTGCCAGAAAAGGCTGTGCCCTGGACCAGTGTAACCTAGGAGTACCACCTGGGGTACCACCTGAAGGTACTACCTAGTGATTTCTTTTTATAAAACACAGGTCCCATTGAGTGTTGGTGGCTAAGAGCTCACCTAGTTGGCTAACTATTACCTTTCATTAAAGTTAGTGCTGCCATGGATGGGTCTCACTTCTCTCTTCCTCTCAGCCACTCATTCACTCCGTCCCAGCCTCCAGAACTGCATTTTGCATTTATTACCTGAAGCACTCTGTCATATGGCTTGAGGCCACACTGATCTGCTGGCCCATCCGGACGGACCATATTTACATAGACACCTTTTTCTAACAGGCCATCTGACAAACTGAATCCAAAGTCTTCACTCTCCGGGTCTTTGTGGAGTGTCATCTGGAGAGGCAGAAAAAGAAGCAGCAGGTTTCAGTGCAGCAGAGTAAGGAGGTGATGTACAGGGGTGCCAGGATGGGAGCAGCATGAGTAATGTGTGCAGACCTACAGCAATTCTGCTTTGGGTCTCCTGGGCAGACAACACAGACTGAGCCTTATTTACCTGACACTATCATCACAGGAGACTTGCTTTGGTGACTGGCATAAAACCAACCCCATGACAGTCCCTTGCTCTTGGATGTGGCAGGAAACACAGGCAGTGTAACACAGACAGCACTCATGTTTCTCCCAAGGAGCAGCAAACAAGTGTTTGTAATAGAGCATCACCTTCCCTGGCTCAGGTTATGCTGTGAATCTTCTGCATGTGCCAGACCAGCACATGAAAAATAAACATGTTTACTAGGAATTTTTAATGTAGTGAGTCAAATGTGAAGACAGCTCATTTTTAAAACATCACTCAGCAGGAACATCTAAAATTCTCCATATTATTTACAAGTTATTTTCAGAAAATTCATATCAGTAAGTGCTGACGCTCTGAGGACAAGAAATGGGCAACCTCATCATCCTTCCCTTGGGCATGTCACGTTTTGGCCTTGTCCAAAAGAGAAGAGCACTGCTGGAAGTGTCTTCCCATGGGGTAACACTGGGAACCAGGGACAACTGATTCCCCAACACTACCAAAATCTCCCCTTGCCTCCCATGAGCTGGGAGTGAATCTCTACCATGACTGTGCTCCAGGCTGGGTGAGCCTCATGGATCTGCAGTCCTGGGGAAGGACAGTGCTCAGGATGACACACAGGATCATCCCACCTGGCCTCAACCTGATTTCCAGACACAGCCAACACCAGATGCTCCAGCAGAATGAAGAGTCACCCTATAAAATGCCTAATTACATAGCTCTTCTCCTTCAGGTACCAAGGAGTTTTATTTAAAGACACATTTGCCGTGCCCTGAAGGGCAAAAGCAGATCAAACATGGAAAAGTTGTTTTTTCCAGCTAGCATAACTGCAGGTTTCATTCTGAAGTCACATTAGGAAAGAAAAAGGCAATCAAATTTTTGAAACCTCTCCAGCTCCCTTCCCTGCTTGCATTCTACATCAGCATCTTCTACAGTTAATTACTTTTCCTAATTACCATTGCCTTGCACAATGGTTAAACTGGCTACATTCAGCTGGATGCTGAAATCAAACCAGTATCCCATCACTGGAGTGGAGTGGAAGAGGAGGGAAGCAAGTAGCTTTTTATTTGAGAAGTGGCCTACTAAGTGGAGTGCACTACAGGAAAAGAGCTGATGGGTCTCCAGGGGGCCATACTTTGAGCTCTCTAACTTTTATCTGTAGCACCAATTAACAAATGCCAAAACACAAGGACCTGGAAATCTTATATATAACAAGAAACAGCAAAGCCCAGGTTTGAACCCTGCTGAATGATGGCAGCTAAATCCCATTACTCTTCTGAAGGGGCTCCTTCATCTTAATCTGACCTTCTGCAAACCTTTGCTGCAGACCTTGGTGAGGGCCAGCTTTAACAAGGACCAATTTCTGGGGGTCCCTCTGAGCAAAGCAGATTTCTCACAAGGTTGCAAAGGTTCTACAGCTTTAACCATTGAGGTACTGCAGCGCCACGATTACACCCACCCTTGGCAACACAAACCTTGTGAAACTCAAGGGGGGTCGGGGACATGATCTCCTGCATCTCCTTCTCAATCTTCTTCATGTCCAAGTTCCTGTCGTTCTTCTTGGCAGGGGAGCTGCTGCTCTCAGTCTGTCCGTCAGTGCAGCTGGAGTTGGCTTTCCTCAGTGGGCTCATTCCCGAAGGGTTGACAGAGTCCAGGAGCAGCTTGCTGCCCTCCAAGCCCAGGTTGTGCACGCTCCCTGTCATGATGGACGCCTGCAGGGTGAGGGCACAACGTCACTCTGCTGAGTCAGCAGCAGGAAGAGACGACCACGTGGCTACTAAAGCGCCACAGACAACACGGCAGCACCACGGCTCTCATGAATCAGAAAATAAGTACCAAGAAGCTCTTCCTGTTGGTTGTAAGGGCCATTCCCAGACTTTGGGAGCTTGCTTCCAGGTCTGTGGCTGAGCCACTTCGTGCTCTCCACCCCCACCCCAACAGAGAGCTTAATCTCAGAAGGAAACATTTGTGAAGCACTGCCTTATTTTTCCATGACCCCTTCTACACCAACTGGGCCAGGCAGGCCTCATCTTGTGCATGAACCATCTTGAGTCAAGCAGGACGAATATACCATGCTCAGGGAGCTCCCACAGGAGGCAGTGCCAGCCTGGTTCTCCAGCCTACCTCTGCAGGCTGCAGCTCCTCTCCAGCATCACACAGTGCTGGCAGTGGCCATGGGGAGTCAATGCCTTGGACTCCACTGAGGGCAATTCAGCACAAAAATTGGGATTTTATCTGTCAGTAAATAGGAGCTGTCACTGAGCAAAATTGAGTTAAAAACATGAAATTAAGTAGTATTTAAGCCTGGTCATCCTTGATAGCATCCATTAAAAGATGCCCCTAAGTAGATTTGACTCCATTTGGCAATGCTTTTCACTAATGAGATTATGTTGATCAAAGCTAACGAAGGAGTCAAGAATCCAGTCTGTGGAACCTCAGCTGGCTCCAGGTCATAGAGTCCATTTAAACAGTGTAATAAAACCTGTAATTTCAAAGTTCAAGTTCAAAGGGTCTGCAGTGCCAATAAATGTCAAAAGGTAGAAGGAATTAAAGGAAAGCTATGGAGCAGACAGCAAAATTCTCCAACACTAAATGTGGCAAGTCAAAGAGCAATTGCTCCTGTGCACAGGGGAAATATCATCCAACTAAATCTCTAATCAAGACCCTCCAGCTCTTTGCTCTAAGGTGGAACAAAGGCAAATAAAGTGAATTATGGTGGCAGCAGGAAAATGCCACCACTACCCACATTACCCTAAAAAGGGTTGGATAAAATACAGAAAACCTTTCATGTTTGCACTTTTCAGGTCTTCACACATGACTTGATCAGCTCAAGTTTGGGCAAAACTCAAATACCTGTTACGTGGAAGGACACTGACTTACCACATACTTGAAAGGCAGACTAACAAACAGCCAGCCAGGGTACATTTGGTCACTGCCCTTGGGTAGCCTCAGCTCCCAGGGTGTTGTGCTGTGCTGTCCCAGCACTGCAGAGCCAGGAGAACAGAAAGCTCTGTGCACACCATGTCACTGCCCTTCCCCACAGGCTGCAAATACCACAATCATCCAGGACCCAACAGCACTGGACTCCTTTTCCATCTTCACAGCATTTAAATCCTCCTTGCAGCATCATAAGCATTTTCCTAAATTTTTTCCATAAGCTTTAGGTTTAGTGCAAACAGCAAAAAGGGCAGTTCCAGACTTCTTCAGCCTGTGGCTGCAATGCATTATTTTTCCCATAATAATATGGCTCTTCTAAGCAAAGCAGAGACACACACTTTACTGGGAAAAGCCTGTTTCTTCCCATACTCATAGCCTGGAACTGGATTCCGACTGTGTGTGAACCTGTTTCTAGGCTATCATGGGTCACCTTGCATGACTCCTCTTCTTATTTAAAAGCAAAGTATGAAGGGCCAATTTTTTAAAAAAATACAAATGAATCAAATCCCTGATTGTCATAAAATCACAGAAGGCTGAGTGTTGGGGCTAAGAAAGCTGAAACACAGCAAAGGCCCCAGTGAGCGCTGCACATCCCACAGCACACTTCACAAAGGCTGAGCACATGGAGAGGGAGGAATGGATCAGTAGTATTTTGGATTTGATAAAAGAGGAGTTGAACCCAACAGATTCCTGCTAAAAACAGAGCACTTCCCTTCTGTCCCCAAAATTTTCAAAATATTCTAGAAATGTGCTTAATATACAGAAACCCTGGAGGTGCTCAGCCTTCAGTAAGATTCCTTTATATGTTTAAAAACATTTCTATAACTGTCAAAGCTCCAAACAGCATAAAACAGCAATTGCACCACAGATCCCTGGAAAACAAATGAGAGTCCAACAAATCCCATCTTTTGCATTTAGATACCACAGAAAATAAATAATTATGCATCATTTTAGAGAAGTCCTTTCTCTTAAGCAGTCAACAACTGCTGTTCAGAAAGGTTGAGAACAGCTGCCTAAACTCATTTCTAAATACATTCAGATCCAGGAAATAAGTAATCAAGGGAAAAAGTTATAGTCTGAGAGTGTTGGGGATTTGGGATTTTGAGTGTGTTGTGGGATTTTTTAAGTCAGCATTTTCTTAAGCAGTTAAGATAATAACAACAGCATTCCATGCTTCAGCACAATAAATTTAATTGAGATTTCCTCCTCCACTTACAGTTGCTAAGGATCAAGGAGGAAAGAACAATTAGCAAGTCCCTTGTCACAATACAAACCAAAACAGGACTTTCCTCTTCAACCTTCAATTAGTCAGAAGTTGCCTTTTTTTCTCTGAAGCCTCCACAATATGCAAGTGTACATAAAACCAGTCCCACTGGGAGTGATGGAGGGCATGACCCAGAGAGTTCTCCCCAGTCCTCTGCACCTGGAGGGCACAGGGAGAGATGGTCTTATAGGGTCCTCTTCCTTCATTCAGGCTGTGGGAGCTGAACAAGGGAAGGGAGCAGCACAGGCCCCATCCTGCCAGGCAGGTTTGCTTCCTGCTGCTCACAGTCTCAAGGGGGCCCTTTATTTGCAGCCCACGACTTAGAAATCCAGGCTCCTCATCCTATAACCGGACACAATAACCTGACCTCCAAAGCGCTTTGGATAAAGAAAAGAGAAAGTGGTTTGTGAAGAGAGGAAACACCTTTATTTCTGCAGGAAGCAATTACTTTCTCAGATTTTTCCATGGGGAAGGCTGGCTGAAAAGCTTCCAATTACCTATTTCACTAAAACAGTTTCCGGCAGAGTGACAGCTGAATGCAAGGTACGTGTGCCTGTCGGCACTTGAAGCAAGCCAAGGCTTCAGTCCCAGTGGGACTCTGTGGGGCTCCTTTTGCTTGGCCTTCAAGTGCTTTGGACAGACAATATCTTTCCAAGCAGAGGGTTTACCACTGGATAGGGAAGGCTTGCCAACAGTCATGTGAAGATTATTGACCAGCAACGGTTCATGAAAAGGGCGTGGAGTTCCTGGCAGGCAAGACATGGGCTCAGGGAAAGAGCACAAGCAAGCAGCTGTCTAATGAGGCACAGTTACCCATTAGCACAAAGCCTGACAGGAATTAAACCCAAACCCTTCTTCACACCACCGGCAGCTCAGGGATGTTATGGGCAAGTAACATCTGGGGAAACGGTCTAACATTTATGGAAAGAGCAAAACAGTCAGGTCAGCAACAAATTCAGAAAGTGATTTACCTCAATCTCCCTCAAAAGTTCAGACTGGCCGCATGTTTCCAAATCCTCCAAAGCTTCTCCAAAAACACGCCAAAAATTGTCCTCATGAGTGGTCTCAAGGCCATTTTGGCGGTTGGGGTATCTGTTGTAACGTAGGAACCAAATATTGTCAGCACTCTTCTGCAGCGGGGTGAAAGCTGCAAGGCTACAGCAAGTGTCTCACCAGTAAAAGCAGACTTGAAGAATCTTCATATACAAAAGCAAACAATATGAACTTTTCAAACAAGAGTCCACATACGAGACCTCCATGCATTTACTAACGGGGCAAGTGTCCTTCAAAGGAAGCATTAAGTTGGTGTAGTAATGTCAAAGTTCAAAGGGTAAATTAAAAAGTGCCTGTAGGAAGATTGTAGGTTTAGGAAGACCTTTTGGTGAAATAGAGAAGTGAAAGAAAAAAGGATGCGTTATGGGTAAACCAGGAGCCTCAGAGACTGTTAGTACAAAGGCTGATGGGATAGAGCTCAGATCTGAGACACAGAACACCTGAGAAGAGAGAGAAAAACACAGAGGGTAACAGACATGGTGAGAAAATGATAAATACATTAGGTCTCTATGAGAGTAAATAATGCAAAGATGTATATAAAAATGACTGCCCTGGGCTGGACGAGCAAACGCACACTACAGCCAGCAGTATCAACAGTGTCATGTACAACCCATACAAACCGAGTTTCATTTGCTTTGGGATGGCCAGGGAACTGAGCTGATACTTTCAGGAGGTCTCTCTTTTTTTTGCTGTATAGCAGTCTTGGCACTTACAGCTGTGTAAAGTTTGCCACCAGTTCTGTCTACAACAGAGAGTAAGGTTAGAGAGAACCTCTCTGAAGCTGGTACAAACACACGTTAACGTGACCACTGTGTGCTGGGGGTTCTGCAATTCCCCACCTTGGCAGCTGCAGCACTTTTTATCTCTGACCACAAGCCAGGGTCAATTCTCATATCTCTAAATCAAACAGCAATTAAACATGGTGAAATCCTCTGAACAAAAAAGCAGGTGATGCTGGACACTGCTTACTGAACACCAGACTGCAAAACTCAGACCACCAGTACTCTGTTTAACAGAAGCCTCCTGAAGGAAACTCTCTGTAGTGTTAAATCAAGATCATGATAAACCCACTAATGAGTCATGGGAAGAGCCCCAAGGGGACAGTGATATTGGAGCAGCCCTAATGCATCTTATACATATCTTATAAGGAGCTGCATGGGTGATGCTCCACCTCTGCACCATGTGGTAGTATCTTGTATAGTTTAATGGTCTTCAGCTCCACAGACAGGAAGGGACACTCATTCACCACAGCCACTCAGCAAAGTCAAAACATTTTACTTGAGTACATGTCACAGAGAGCTTGGCCTCCATTAAATATATAATGACCCCTTGTCTTTTTCCAGATGTTTAACGACTGCAAAGTCTTTAGCCCACACTTTCCCTTTGATCCACTGGTTTAAATGGGAGGCTGTAGCAGGCAGAAACTCACTCACACACCCTTTTGCTCCTTGTGGGATTATGGACTTCCTGAAGAGAGCAGTACATGACATGGCTTATTGTATTTTAAATTCACCCCCTATCTTTCATCAGCTTTTTAAAGGACAGTAGCCTTTATGCCAGGCAAAAAGGTCAAATAAACACCCAGCAAGACTTTATAAAAACAAACCAAAATTTCTCCCAAAAAGGAATTTTTTTATTTTTTCCCCTTACTCATTTCCTTCCTCTACTCCCAGGTTCCCAAAGAGGCAAATGTCCCTTCTAGTTACCAGTCTTGCCTCTCAGAGCAGCAATACACAAACACATCCAGGACACAGATGAATCAGAATGGGCTCCCACATCACTGGGTCAGCAGGTTCTTCCAGGCTAAAGGCTGTCAGGGTTTGTTTTTCTCTTTAATAAAGAGGGCTCAGCAGCATGAACCATCTCACTTGCACTTTGACATCAGGGCTCAGAGTCCTCATTAGGGACACGGGGGTTTCAAGGGCTCAGATTTGCCAACTTCAGCTGCCAGCAGCCTCGCCGGGAGGGATCAGTGACCTCTGTGAGCTGGCTCTCGCTGAGAGGCAAAACAAGAACAAAGTCTCCGGCGCTGCCAGCCTTCCTGCCAGCTTGATCATCTTTAAATAGGTGGAAATGGCCATGAGATGTTCTAAGGGTTTTGTTTGGACAAACAAAAGTTAAGGAAAAAAAATAGGAGAAAAAAGAACCGACAGTAACAACACGACACACACAACTGTGGGGACTCTGGAGGATGTCAAGGGGAGGAAAGTTTTGAAGCAATGGGGCTTTTCCATTATGTGTGGCTCAGTGAGGGGCAGCCTGTGGCCAAGGCAGATCCAGCAGGATTTTCACCCAAAGCATGGGGCAGCTGCAGCTGCCTCCCTGGCCTTAGGAGGTGTCACAGCATTTTCCCCATGCTGACTAAGCTGGGGGATTCATTTGACCATGTTCACTCAGTGTAGCTTTGTTTGAGGTGTTGGAAGGGCCAAAGTGTGATGGAGAGAGAATCCAGCCACAGTTTTGGTAGATTTTAACATGGATGTGCAACCTCACACTGGTCCTCCAAGAGTTTGGTTGACCTCTTTTGCTTTGTGGCACTGAGCTGGTGTGAAGTTGCATCCTTACTCAAAAAAGTCTGGCCAACACACACAGGGACAGCCCTGACCATATCTATTTATTACACCTAAACTACAAAAATACTGCAGCCTTTACATGGCAGGAGTAAGAAACATGGTAGGAACCTGTGGTCCACGCAGCTGAGACCACCCTAACTCCAGACACCAAATGTCACCTGGCCATGGCAGAGCTGTCACAGAGCTACACTCAGGGTAATCTGGCAATGTGGAGGTGGCCCAACACAGCTGGTGCACCACCAGCATCCTTCCCCATGGCTGCCTGATGCCAAGCTGGACATTAGTGGCCACTCCATCTCATTCCCATGCCCCCCTTGTCCCTGTGCCTGGACACTCATACTTCCAAACACCTCCCTGCCTCCTCCCACCTCTCCGTACCTGCCGGGCTTGTCCCAGTCATCTTCACTGAAGCTTCCATCCATGTAGGGGTAGTTTTTCCTGGGGTCTGCTGGAGGGGTGCTGCTCTTTTGCCTGCTGTGTCTCCACTCATGTGGATGGAGGGCTATGCCAGCAGCCTGGGGAATGTACGTACCTAGGGAAGGCAAGAAGGAGTGGAGGAAGAGAGAGGGCAATACCTGGTCAGAAACCCCAAATGGAGCAGGACACGCAGAGCTAGGAGAGCCTCCTTCCCTAGGTCCCAAAAGTGAGGTCACATGGACTGTACACTTTCCAGCTCAGTCATCCAGAAGCAGTTCTTCCAGTCTCTTCTGGTTTTAACCAAAGCAGCTTCTCAGGATGCTGACATGGGATGCCCCATTTCTCCTTTTCTCCCCTGCTTCTCAGTAGTTTTATGGTGTGGGTCTGGGATCCACAGACCTGGGAGTACACATACACACAGATGCAGATCCTGCCTCCAGACAGTGTCAGCTGTGGTTAATAGCTCCCGTTTCCACACTGAACCCAGCAGAAATTATGTTGTTGAATCAGTCACCTTTAAACACAACATGTTCTTCAAAGGGCAAAGGGAAGATCCTGAGAAGCTTCCCTCAGAGGTGGTAATGAGGAAGAATCAGCTCTTATCCTAAGAGCTGCCAGCCAGTTCTCTCAGAATTCCCATGCCTTTGGGATCAGCTGGTGCAGGTACAGGAAGCTGCTTCAGGGACGTGTGTGTGAAAGTCAAGGAATAGGATGAAAAACTCTGCTGGGCTTGAGAGCAGAGGAGGCTCATCTATATCACATTTGACAGGAGATCAATACAGACTGTTAGTATGAAATCAGACATGTTTCACTACATCTGCCCCCATGGACTTTTCCATACAGCATTGTCTTACTCCAGAGATGAAAATCCATCACTATCAAGTCACAAGACCCTCAAGTCTCATGAGAAGATGCCTAAACATAAAACTTCCAAAACAGACCATTCCTCAGCAGTGTCAGTGCCATCTGCAGTAGAAATAAATTTCTGAGTCCCCTGCCCACCTGCTACTGCCCATTCAGTGTTTCAGAGAAATCCTCAGAGCCTTTCCAAGAAACACCCTATGCTCCCATCACACACTGTGCCAAGCAAACAGGAAGAAGTAATGGAGAAACATGTAATTAAGGGAGACTTGACGTCCTAAACAGCTAAGAGCACTGGAAATACCCAAAGACAATGCCAACACTTTCTCTGAAAATGCCAAGGCCTGTTATTTCATTTAACTGATTGTTTCCTCTGTGTGTTTTTAAAGGTTAGACTTCTCTGGAGAAAGCCCCAGGAAAATTGCTTGCCAACATCTTACAGCAGTGGGAAGCACTCACTGCCTGCCAGAGCAGGACAAGGGCCCTGGATGAAGGTCCCTGCAGCGGGTGGGCAGCAGGTCTGGGCTGGGCACAGGGGCACGTGTCCAGAACAGTCACTTGGAATCATTATAGATTCACCTCCTCCTTCCAGAGAGAAGGGTTGGATCCCTGGGATTCAGAGCCACCTGGTGGCATGCTCCCACCAGGCCCAGCACAGCTTCCCTGCCAAAATCCTTCCTTGAGCCATGTCCTACTGCTGTGGATAAACCTAAACGCCTACAAGGCTGCAGAGCCTGATCTATAGATCTCCATTTGGGGTGTAACCTCCAATCTCCAGGCTCTTTGGTTCTCAGGTTTTCCTGCACTCTGCCTTCTGTGCCATCCCGTGGGCAACCATCCATGCCCTTCTCCCTACCTTCCATCACCCCCCTTCCCAACCAGCACCACTGCACCACCATGCAGCCAAGTGCAATTACCAGGGAAGACAAGAGAGCCCCTGAAGCAAAGTTGCAGTGTGTGGATCTTGGGCAACTTGGCACCAGCCCTGCTCCCTGGGGCGCTGTGCTCAATTACTTGTTCTCAATTTACTGGCAAAGCAATCACTTCCCAGTGTCCAACTTGTGTTAACATTCAATTAGATGGAGAAGGATTGCAGCATTATGAAGGCCAGGGGATTCCTCCTTAATGAAGCCTCCAGTCCCAACTGTGCTCCCAAATTAAGACTTCAGATGAACAGAGGCTGAAGGAAGATGCAGGGATGGGGAAAGAGACGCCTGGGCAGTGCTGTCCTTTGAACTCAGCCAGAGTGCAGTGAGCCCAGCACACTCACACTTTGCAGCAGCTCCCTGCAGCATCCCTCCCTGTTTTCACATTCTGCTCTGGACAGGAGTTTTTCCACCAGCACATTGATTCAGGATTTTGGTTTGTTTCAACACTGGCTAATGCTAGCTTATATCACTAAATCTGAGCTGGTACAATTATTTTCCAGGGCTTTTCTTCAAGTAAAAATATATTCCCATTACTAGAGTATCCTCCATTCCAGTTCCACATCTGCTAGAAGCTACTGCTGAATAAACTTGACCTTGAAGACATGTGTTCATCTGATCACTCACTAGAGAGAGATACTTTCTTGTAGTATTACCTTAATTATTTTGTTAAGCAAGTGGTTCTAGTCACAAGACATTCTAGTAGATTTTAAAACATCCTGAAGAGGATTATTATGTCCTACAAGGCCTCTCTGGAGAAATAAAAGTAAGCTATGGACCAAATACTCTGTAAAACATATGGCCAATGAATACTGTCTCTGATTACACAAATTATAAAGTGCTGTAATCGTTTTGAAAATTATGAGAACAGTATGATGCCATATAAGCCAGAACAAATGTGCCAATAAAAGCCTAAACAGATACACCAACTCAAAGCACCACATGAGTGCATTCTAAAATATATTTTGTTCCCTTCTAGAAGCAAGAGGCCATACAAATGTGGTCAGGCCATAGGCTCCTGTTCAGAGACAAGACCCAGACAGAGCAGAAACCCCTAAGAAAACACAATCCTGGCTTACCTTGGCTTCCATACCCAGCATCAATGGCAGAGCCATCCCAGGACTCCACAGTATTGTCCACACTCGGAATTGTGGTGGAGTATATCTCAGACAGCTTGCTAGTTTTCTGGGAGTCTGTCAGCTCATCTTCTGGGTCACTTACTTCGTTTATGCTCCCCGACTTCTTGGGGTAGGATTCTGCAACCAGAACATTCTGCTTTAGCAGGCACGAACAGCAAGCCTCAGGGAAAAGCTTATGCTGACATGGGAGCAAGCCCAGGTACTGTAAGTCTTTAAAGTACCTCTTTAGCTCTTCAAAAGTAGCTGAGAAAGGCATGTGCAATGAAGCTGAAAGGATTTAATGCATTACTCTTATCTTAAGCAGAATCAAGAAAAAATGCCTTTCTGAGTTTTTAGCACATGGAATACAAGGAGCAGCCATGGGGATTTGAGGATTACCACATATGAGAGAGCTGGGACCTAATCTCAATTCACAAGCACATCTTCCCATACCTTTGGAAGCTTCCCCCAAACAGCCCTGCCCAGAGAGTGTTGGCTCCTGCAAGCAATACCCTGTAGCTTCTCTGGATTCAGAGGGCCTCCTTTATACTCAGAGCAGCACCAGGGCAGGTGCTGGCTGCAAACTTGGCTACAAACAGATGTTTTAATTAGACTCCAATGACAACCACCACTGCTGAAGTTATAGCCCTCTTCCATGACTGTACAACCTCAGAAGAACTCAAAGCTAATCACCACCTCTCCAGAAGTCTCCAGGGTCTCCCACACATGTGACAACAGTGGAATTCCTGGGTGTGGTATTTTGAGGCTGAATTTCCCCTGATCAGTGATTGGAAAATGGGAGCTGAATGTGAATGATGAAGCTCAGACCTTCCCTTTCATTATTTTAGTGCTAACAGGCCCTTATTATCATTATATCAAATTTCCTTTCCAGCAAAAGCTATGCAAAGAATGGCTTCTCAGCACAAGCACTTCTTTGTACTGAATATTTTAAAGTCCTTGTTGATTAGATATCTTGTTAGCCATCCACACCCTGGATCTCTGACCTGAGGGATAAAAAGCCCTCTGAAAGTCTGCATTTGTCAAGGAGGACAGATTATTTTACCAAACAAAGCCTGGTGTCCTGAAAGTCCCTATTTTCCAAGCTTTCAGAAGATTGCTCACCATGATTAACTCAAGATTACCTTGAAATTTCAATTACACCTGCTTCATTCTCAGAATGATTAACGAGTCTCCAACAGGCACTTGCATGTCAATTATTTCACCAAGTGGCTGTGACAATGCTAAGTGTCAGCAGGGGGAGAAAAGAGCATTTCAGACCAAAGACCAAGACATTTGGCTACAGGGGAAAGACTGGGGCTTCTTGTAGAGGAATCAGCTCCCCAGTTCTATCTCTATTTGCCACATCTCTACTCCCTGCCCAGTGTTCATCCATTTGTAAAACAGGTGCATTGCCACATATCTGCAAACTGCTTTGAGGTCTATTAGAGGTTCTATGTTTAAAAGTGATGCCACTTTTTCAGATGCAGGACAGGCATCCCAAGGGCTACGGTTGCTTAGAAAAAGTTTCTCTCTTGACTTCTTCTAATTCCCACAGCACCGTGGGCCACTGGCTGGGTAAGTCCAGCCAAATCTACAGACTGCAGAAGCATGGCACCAAAAAAAGAAGGAAAATACTGGGGGTGGGAGAGACTGGAATGAAGCCAAGCACCTGGTACTTTCTGAATTTAATGAAAAAGCCTCTGTTTGGCTGTGGTCATGCAATCAGGGAGAAAAGTTTGCATGATCCCTCTTTTCTTTCCAATCACCCTTCTGTCCCCAAAAAACAGTGACCCACCAGTACTAAGTACGTTTCTGCTTTTTTATACTATGTCAATAACAGCTTCAAAGCCACAGGGAGCTTGGCAGGGAAACCAGAAGGGGATCCCTAGAATGAAGTTAGATACTTTGAAAGATGATCTTAGAACCCCAAGCCAGGAAAAGAAGTGTAGCAGATTTATTGC
>VXBC01012867.1:1875605-1902210 GCA_013399945.1 Ploceus nigricollis
ATTTTTATAAAAAAAGAAAATAAAAAGGGGGGGGGGGGGAGGGAATTCATGGATTCTACCAACTCAGAGTCTCCTTGCTCATTTAGCAGGGTTATATTTTTTTAAAATCCCACATTCTTATACTTCTAAAAGCAACTTCTGCTTCACTTCTGTGTGAAATACCAACAGTACAAGGTGTTGATCTGAATTAAAAATTACTATTGCCAATAAACCTGTTGTTTCATCTCTTCCCATCACCACAGAGGGGCTTTGGGTTGCCTTTTTATCATCTGTGAGTCTGAAGTTCAAGAAACACACATGTTTTCCCACTGTGCCCAGCCATGCCCATGACCACACTGCCTCATCTCACCTTCCACAGCAGGACCAAAACCCCCCAGCAGTGCCTGCCCCATGGCCCAGGGTCCCTGCTGGGTTGAGCCTTCCCCCTCCCCACCCCAGCTCCTCAACTCACTCTCTGTCTGCTTCTTGATCTTGAGGGTGACGGTCTCTCCTGCCATCTGCAGCAGGTGAATGGCCTCGCTCAGCGGTTTGCCCTTGAGGCTCACGTTGTTGATTGCTAAGATCCGGTCCCCGACATGGATGGCTCCAGTTCTGGAGGGAAAAGGCACTGTCAGGAACTCCAGAGAAGCAATTCCTCTGGAGGACAGGACACTCAGCTCTCGCTTGAAGGAATTAACTCTCAGCACGCTAAAATATGTCTTTATTCCCTCTTGGTACACTCTATACCTGTGACTTCCTCTTCACCACACACCAGGAATCTGGATCCTCCCCAGCTTCCATGTGCACAGACATACAAATACACATGGGAACACATGACCTCCTCAAATCCCAAGCTCCTCAGGAACTGGGAATGCAGACCAGCTTAGAGACAAAACACTTCAATGCAATGGGTTAAAAGCACAAGCATTTTCACTATGTGGAGTCCAACACAGTCATCAAACATGGAACTGAAGAAAGACATGTTCACCCTGATGGAAAGAAATTATGAGACAGACCTAGAAACCTATTGGAAAAAACCCAAACCAAAATAGCTCAAGAAAATTGCTCATGTGTGTGCAAGCATGAGCTGAACCAGCTGCAGTTAATGATATGCTTAAAGCTCACCCTGCTCAGCTACATCCCTGTGACTTTCTCCACCAGCTCAGGAAGAGGTTGTGTTTTATTGCTCAGCCACATTATTTATTGCTCAGCAACAGGACTGGCTATTGCTCTCACCTAGACAAATCCTCAGGCTTCAGCAACAGGCATGAGGAAACTAACAAGTCATGGCAATTCTCCTCCTTTTCCATCCTTCCCCTCTGTCTGCTCACAGACAAAGGCTCACTTTACCTCTTCCCAGTGAAGCTCTGGGAAGAGCAGGCAGGGCAGGATGTGTCCGCTGCCACAACCACTGCCAAGGCTGGAGCTCACACTCACCACTGGCTGGACTGGCTCACACTCCAGCTCCCAAATGCCAGCACACGAGAGCAGCAACCACCTCCTCCTCCAGTACTGCGGGAGGTTCTGCTATCACGAACCTCTGTGATGGAGTCAAGAGGAGATGCAAATCTGGACTGCAATATCTTTTTGTCCTTTTTGGCAACTTGTCTCCCTCAGGTTACATCTCCAAACTGGACTGCAGAAAGTTCCTGCAGAACTGGAATTTGATATATCAAGGCAGACAAAACAGCTGCTTGGCTTTCCCCAAAATATCAAAGTTCTGTGGACACATTGCTGTGAAACTTCCACTATAAGTACATCAGATCAGGAAATGCAGCCAAGCAGCTGGCAGGACTGCTCAGGCTGCAGCTTCTGCTGCTGCTGAGGTACTCAGCAGTGCCATGATGGTCCCACCAGCCACTAGATGTCCGTCTTGTCCCACCCAAATCAGCCTGGAAAAGCTGCCAGGGAAACAAACACTTCTGTGTTCAAACAAATTACAGATGAAACTGGGACCAGAATATTTGTCTTAAAGTTTCATCTATTGTAGTAAAAAAATCAAGATAAACTGCTGGCAGTTTACAGAAGATCCTTTTCTCACTGCAGTGCTTCAGCATTCAAGGGTTTCCTGCTGTATCCCTGAACCCAGCACGGGGACACATCCATCCAAGACACCAGCCCAACTACCCAGCCCTGAGCAGCATGATGGCTCTGCAGTAACTGTGAAAGTCTCTCAGCAGGGAAAAATACAGAAACAATTAAAGAGAAAGGTCACATTCAGCCAGGTATTTTTCTTCAAAGGGGAGAAAGCAAACCAAAGTCCCATCCTCTCAGGGCTCCCCTGTGAGGCCATTCAGACAGAAGCTGAGCAGGACTGACAAAGAAAGCAGTTTCCAGCTAGTGACCCTCATGCCTCTTCATTACTACCAACAGTCCTTACTCACCTCGAACACAAAGCAGCCCAAGGAGCCATGGGCTGCACGTCCCTTCTCGCTCAGAGGGGACATGCAGAACTGAGTAACAGGTAAGTTGAAAGGTGTAAATGGGGCTGCTAGAACTTCTCAGCAAGCACTGGGGGAGAGGTGGCTGCATGCATGTTGTAGGGATTAACGTGGCACATGGGCAGGGTCACCATCCCTTTTCCTCCCTACCAACATGGCTTGGTGCTGGATACTCTAGACCAAATTCTCCTACAGCCACCCCTATCTACTTGAGCAGGTGGCACTAAAGGAGGCTGGTCTGGCACTTTAAAATGTCAGCAAATAGCCAAAAATTGCTCTTGGAGAACTACTACACCTCAACCAGAATTCAGTGTTCAGGCACACTCCCTTGGTCAAGAAGAAGGAAAACACAAATCTTGTGGCACAGGCTTTAGCCATATGCAGGCACTCAGGGAGGGGACACAGACAGTAACATGGGAGAGAGCCACAGCTCCACACCAATCTAACAGCCTAAGCTGCTTTTGTAGGTCTCTGTAAGATCAGGCATGAGGAAAAAAAATGTTCAAGGTCAAGATAAAACCTAAATCATCTGACTCTGAAGCCTTTTTGACTTAGGCAGCCTGCCACCCACAGACAGATGTGTGACAGATCCTAGAGGACACCCTGCCTCCCCCACTGCCAGAAGCCCAAAATGCAGTGCAGACTTTCACTTGTGCCTCTGCAAGAATGGCCCATGGATTCCTGTTATCAGACATTGGGATCAGGTCCACCCCATGTCAGTGCTGCCAAACCATGTCCTGTGCTCCAGCAAGAGCATGGATTTGGATTTAAATCCCCATCCTTCAATCAGAGCCTGGCTAAGGGCATCTATGGTAGAGACATCAGGAAAGGGACAATTTAGGATAGCACTAGAAGCACTCCTCTTCCCTTGACAAGGTCAAGTCATCCCCTTCTCTCACTCACAGGAGAAAAAAAATGCATCTTTCCTGCAAGCAGCCTTCATCCCAGTGCTCCTCACCCTCCCCACAGGGAGCCGAGGTTACCCAGAGACATCCCTGTGCTGCTCTGTCCTCATGCTGTTATCTGCTACTCAGCCACAGTGATCATGCTGAACAGCTCCATCACTCTTCTCACAAGGCTTTCCATTCCTCACTGGCTGCTCACTTCTGATCAAAACTCAGTAGTACTGCAGCACTTGCCTGCACTGCATTTCTGGAGGCAGCAGCCACCGATGTGCATCCGAGTTCAAAGGAGGAGCAGCCTGGGGTTGCAAAGGGAACTGAGATCAACACAGGTACAATTCTGTCTTCTGACACCTGACAGCATTTGAGCTGGCTGTTCTTAACCTCTCTCATGCTGGGTTGCAGATACAGTACAGAAGTGCTACACAGAAAAACCTTGGATACTCTGTGGCTACTATTTTATAGGGAAGAAGATCAAACCCTACAGTGGCAGGCAGTGATATAAAATCACCAGTGAGAAGAATCATTAATGACTAAGTCCATCCCCTTCCTTCCCAGGAGACACAGACCTTCTGCATTCTGCACCAAAGGGAAGCAATGGAAATGCACAGCAGTGTGCTGAGAGCTCTGGGGACCCAATGCAATGTTTCACAGTCCAGCTAAGAGGGAGTGTGGTCTTGAAACAGAAAAAACCAAGAGGCCATATGTGCTGTCAAACATCCTCAAGGTCTTGCACTTTACACCAGTTTGTTCAGGGTTTTTTTTGTTGCTGTTCTGCCTGTCAGGCAGCACAAAGTAAGAGACCCTCAGAGAAGCATGAGTCAGGGCTGCTGAAATGATCTATTTACAAGTCACAGCTCCCGTACAGAAAGATTAATTAAGATAGAGTGTATGACTCAGTTCCACCTTATACTCTCAGGAATGTCCTGATCCTTTAAATCCCACACATCCACATATATTCAGACCCAGGCACACAGTAACCTCCCCGGTGGTTGAAGGTAAATCTGCTCCGTTTATTCAGTATAAATGTCTGATGCTTGGGCATGCCAACCTGCACTGAGATACCTCACATGTAACACACTGAGCAACAAGCAAGGACAGGTCAGAATACACCTGAGATCCCTGGTTTCAGCAGGACACACCATTGCAATGGCCATAAGCCAGTTTAGCAACAGGGGAGTCCTAGACAGAGTCTATGGTGGTTTTGTCAGCAGGCCGGGCACTCTCCTGACACAAGGTGTGCCTTGCAAATCCCAGACCAGGAAGCACCCCTGTGGAAGAGGGGCAAATAAATATGTATTCCTGGCTGCAGAATTCACCTGACTCACTGGGTCTGACTTTTCCTGAAGTGTCTCTCTCATTGCCCCAGCAGCACAGCCCCCACCACCCTGCTTCATGTGACTTGGTACCTTCAGAGCACCTTTCCTCCTTAGCAGACTAAGACACTAAAGAAGAGTTTATGACAGCAGAGGAAACTTGGCATGGTTCAAGACCCCTTCTCAATTCAACTGCTCTGTCCCCAAACCTCACCTCTCTGCCAGCCCTCGTTTAGTCAAGCCTGAAATGACAATAGGATCAAAAGGTTCCTCTGTCCCGGAGATGGTTATTCCCAAAGGGCCTCCATATCGCTTCAGCTCCACCGTGTAGATAATAGCACCAGTTGTCTCCTGCTCGTCTGAAAGACAAAACAGGAATGCTGAATTCTTTTCATTTCCCAAATAAAAGTAGTCATAGGAAAGACTTGCAGCATCTAGAAGCAAAAGCCAGAAGTCTTAGGTGACACTCATACCAAATAGGATTTTAACCTTCCAGACGTCACTTAAGGGCAGAATAACAAAAATAGACTATAATGAATTGGAAAGTGGTGACTGGATAGCAGCAGCCCTTATCTTTGTTAGTTTGCACTACCTATTGGGAAATGTCATTACAGTGGACAGACACCAGTTTGCATCAGGATTTCTGTACCAGAGTTATCTTCATCCTTCCTAATCTTCAATTTGACCAGGTCTTCACACTGCCTTAAAATCTGCACAGCATCCTCCATTGAGCAGTTGTCGAGTCGGATGTTATCAATGGCTAACAGCTTGTCTCCCGGCTCCAAGGTGCCAGTCCTACATGGAGAGGAAAGGAAAACTAAGAGTACATTTGTATTTGCCTTTCAGATCCCACAACACATTCAGTTCTGCAGTGGAAATGACAATATTAACTTTTTACTGTCCTTGATCTTTTCTGGAAAACAACCATGAGCTGAGTCTGGGACACCTGTAATTTTAAAGAGAGGAAATTTGTGTAGAGCATGTATCCAGACAGAACCAGCCAGGAAGGTTAGATAAATATCCTGGGTAACCTACAACCCTGAAATGCCTGATGTTTAACTGACAAATATTCTACCTCTTATGGAAACTCCTATGTGAGCACTCTTAGAAATAAGCCATACAGCCACACTAAATTCCTCTGAATGCCTTGCTATGAGGTGTTGGGATCAGAGGGGAAGTCAATAAATCCTGAGTTATTTGCACAGTTCTCCACCAGTGCTCACAATTCACTCACTCTGTTCACCAAAGCAGGAGCTGAGACAAGGCAAACTACCTGATGAGCCATAGCACCTCCTGGGATATATGAAGCCCTTTACCACATGCTCTTAAATGTTAAACATCCATCTCCTAGAGACTCAGCACACATCTAAACCAGTGCCCTGGTCATCTTCTCCATTAGCTCAACTCTATTCACTTCAATACAATTTTTATTGCAAACCCTCCTGTGGCCTAAGAAAAACCTCTAGTGCTGAGATCTCCTTGGATTCTGGAAATATCCAGACCCAAGTGCTACTGCTTGGGCTACATTCAGCTTCTCTGGTAGACATTCTAACTATCATGGAAGGCCATTTTGCAGTGGGTTTGACATATGGAAAATCCTGCACTCACCTGTGTGCTACACTCCCCTTCTTGATGTCAGAGATGATCAAAGGATCCCCAAGCTTTCTGCTTGCAGCTGCAAAAGAGACACATGGTACAAAGCCTGATATTGAGTTTGCTGTCTGGGACGGGGATGGTGGATAGTTAGTGGGGAGAAGCAGCCATAAGGAAAGGGGATTTATATTCCCATCACAAAATGATGCTTCACAGTTGAATTCTGGAAGCCTCTCCAGAAAGAAAGAAAGAAAGAAAAAAAACCCAAAACATAAATCCCTGCAGTTTGTTGGTTGCCCTTTGCCCAGGTTAATTTCCTTTGGACTCCGGAAGGAGAGGACATGTGGTGTCCAGCAGCAAGAGGTGTCCAACAAGAAGAGGTGGCACTGCCAATCCCAGCACTGTCGAGCACCCCTCACCACCCCTCACACACAAGGGAAGGGAGCCAAAGGCCATGGCTGCAGTCAGAATTAGCACTGCTGCCTGGAGAGCACCCAGCTCAGCCCTGTGCTCCATACAAGCATTTCTGTGCTCTTCAAGTAGAGTGGGCTGTGAAATTTTCCAGGTGGAAAACAACCCAGGGAAAAAGCTCTATTTTTCAGCTGGTTCAGCTCTCTAGGGCACTTAATCATAGAACCAGATGAATCAGGGGTGGTTTGTGCTGGAGCTGGAAGGGGTGGGTGGTTTCCAACTCTTATCTCCTGGCTGACCCTGATAACTTTTTCAGCCCACGAGGTGCGAGTACGCATCTCTGGGAGCATTTACATTTTCAAACTTGCCTGCAAGACCCGCTGCTCTCCTGAGATACCCAAGAGAGATTTATGACTCAAACTCATCCTGACCTCCTTGTCATCCACACGCCAAACATACACCAAGAAAGAGCATCCATTCCGCCCTGCATCCTTCCCTCCTGCCTTGCTGTGGGAATTGCATTGCCTCATTTAAAGTTGACAGAGCTTGTCAGCTTCTCGCAAAAAACTGTGTGGGAAGAAAGAAACTCACAGCCTTTGAACATATCAGGTGCAGGGCAGAGATTAAAATATCTGTGAGGCACGTGGCACCAAAGACACAGAGATCCACCTGCCTGAACAGCAGTTAGAGAGCACCCAGAAAGTCAGACACAGTAAGTGTTTGCCAACCTCTCTGCTCTAGATTTTTCTGTTGTTTATATTCATTTATGAGACTTAAAAACATATGTCTTACCCCACACCTTTAAGGATATCCTCTCCCAGAAATAACCAAACCTTCTGTACTAAAGAGAGCAAAAAGACAGCCAATCTCAATCGTGGCAGGGTTGAGAACCACAGTGAGGTCAGACAGCAAAAAGCAGACTGTGACTGATTTTATAATAGTCACAGCAATGTGACTGCTGAATGGTACAGAGCCTGGAGGAATTTTTTCCCCCATGTTTTACCAGACAATTTTGGACTGGACACTCACGTTGTGCTTCTGTCTGCAGATCTAAGGGAGGAAGATGTGTTGTGGAGATTCCCAGAGGGCTTGTGCCTGTATTCAATCTGTCCACAGCATGGACCAGACTGCAGTCAGGATAAGACACACTGGGCAAAGCTGAGCAGTGGGAATAAGGGTGAGGTTCAGGCAAAAACAATGCAGAAATCCCCATGCAGACTGAGAATGCCACACACCATGGACTAACACCGCAGGGATTGAGATGTATCACTCTGATAATTATTACTGTTGCTCTCCTTTTCAGTATAGGACATGTATTTGCTGCTGACAGAGGTGTACAAAGTGGTGTCTGAGCAGCAGTGAGGGCAGAACCTGTGAGCACACCCTAAGCCCTGGGTCAGGTGGCATTGCTGCATGTTTAATCACTCCCTAGCCTGGTTCTGTCAAAACAATCCAGGTTAGCAAAAATACTTTTCACTGCAAGGTTTGTTTACTAGCTTCAAAGCAGAGGTAGTGTGACAGAAAGGGGTTAGGGAGAACCATAACCTGTCCTGGTGGTGGGCTGGGATGGCCATCTCTAACCTGACCAAGCCACAGCTGAACAACATGTCTGGAGACCATGAACACCAAGAGAGCTAAGACAGAGGGGAGAAAAAAAAAGGCAAGCAAGTACAGACAACAGCATGCCTCAAGCTCTGCAGAATTTATGTTTATCTCAGTGTCTGCCTTGCAAGTCCTGTGACACGTGGGGGGATCCTGCACACAGTCAGCCTCTGAGCAGAGAACGAGACTTTGTCCTTCTGGAGCTCCACAGTTGGTGTCAGCACTGAACACAGCACAAACTTCCCATGACAGAAGCAAGGGTAACAAACCAAGTGCTTTATCCATTAGAAAACAAAGCAAGTTTTAAGGAAAAATCATTCTGGGTTTTGTTTGCAGGCTATTTTTAGAAGTTTTGCTCTCAGAACAGATTTTCTTGAGACCTGAGTTAAATGGAAGAGCCATATACAACTGCATACAACTGTCCCTACCAACAGAGAACACAAACTTTAATAAATGGCAACCCTTGTAAATGTAAAACATTCTAAATATTCATCACAGAATCATGATAGAATCACTTGGATTGGAAGGGACTTTAAAGATCATCTAGTTCCCCTCATGGAACAGGGACATCTTCCACTAGACCAGGTTGCTTAAAGCCCCACCCAACCTGTCCTTGAACACTTCCAGGGATGGGGGATCATCACATTACATAATTAATTAATGTAAAATGCAAAGGCTTTATAAAACCATCAAATCTGAAGGGTAAGTTAGAGAGACTTAATGAATAACCATGTTCTCTCAAGAGGCGTTAAGATACAAGGTTAAGATAATGAAATCTCACAACACAGAACAGAGGCTTGCTGTTCATTCTAAAAACCTGTAGTTACTGACTCCATTAATTAACCTTTGGCATCCCAAAGCCCTTCCTGGCACCCCAGCAGAGTGTCCAGATGGGCTTCCTGCCTCTTTGCTGGGATCAGGTTGCCCTGAGCACCCCTGAGCCCCACATTTTTAACCATCCTGGGCCATTCATGCAGGGTGACAATGCAACAGCTGCCTGTCTGACAGTGAGAGAGCTGCAATTTCACTGAAGAGGTGGCTCAGTACAGGTCAGAGCCATTAGATACATGAATCCCTGGTGAGATTTTGAATAGACAATTTCCAATTTGCCTGCAATTAAAACAGCACCAAGCTACAGTACATCATTATTAGGGCTGTGGTCTTTGGCATTAAGACACTTGCATAAATGAGTAAAGCCTCCTTATCCATTAATTTCTGCTGTTAATGTGGTTATATCTCTTCAAAGGACATTGTCTTGGGAACTCTGCTGCAGGAAGACACAGTTTGGACACTCAGTCTTGCCTCTGGGTTTTGCTCTCCTGTGTGTGAAATGGAGATGGCAGCAAAGGAAGTCAAAGGGAAGAGATGGAGGCAGGAGCTGGCCTGCAGAAACCCATGCTCACTCTCAGCAGGCATCTTGGCTGTGGCCTCCATCTGCCAGGGCAAGCCACTTCAGGTGCAAACAGACTCTTTTTCAGACCCATTTGTATTTTTGGTGGATTTACCAGTACAAAAGATGGTTTAAATCTGCTCCAGTGGCCCAGAGAAGGCTCCATAAATCAACAGCTGGTAAAGGTAGAAGCATGTGGTGGGGAAGAAATTCAAAATGAAAACACTGCTTGGCAGTGGTGACAGGGCAGTGATAAAAAGGTGAATTGATCAATACTGTTATTTACTTTTTATAAATTGCTTTCAGTCTCTCTGCAGGGATTGTGGCTAGCTCAGTGTTTACACTGTGATGGATGACGAGGCCAGGAACACATGTCCGGTTTGTGTTTTTAATAGAATGCATAACGACTTGTACTGGTAAATTATTCCCCTCCAAGGAGCATCAGCACATATTTCACAGGCATCAACCCGTTAAAAATGCCCTTCATTATTGACCAAGCCAAAGCAACACTGCCAATGTGTAATTAAAGAAATTGTAAAAATGCCATAAGAATGCATTTAACTAAGAAGCATTTTTAAATTGGAAATAACAAAATCAGAAACCAAATAATCTCAGGATAGCTAAGGAATGAGAAGAGGAAAAAAGTGAATCAGAATTGATTACAAAGAGCAGCAGTGAAAATCAAATCCTCAGTACCCAACTTTTCCCTCTATCGTTCATTAAGCTTAGCAGCAGGTGCATAAATTATCAGTGCCTCCAGCAGGATATCTGCCTCATCACAGATCCTTTTCCTTTCACAATCTCCAGGTAGCAAAACCAGATCAGGATATCCCACCAGGATAAAAGCACTGGAGTGAATCAGCTGTAGTGTGAGTGAGGGGGCAGGACAGGTGGCTGCTGAGCCTGCCCCCCCTGCAGACACGCTCAGCTGGGCTGGTGGCAGGGCACAGGCTAATACAGAGCCAGCAAAACTGGATTTGCTTGGCTCAGAGATCCATCTTCTCACTAGGACAGTGATTACACTGCTTAAGCAACTTAATCAAAGTTATCTATCTACCCAAATTCCGGTTTTATCAGCTGCAAGCAGATATATGCCGACTCCTTATCTGCAGTACTTCACACCAAGGGCACAGGAATTGATTTGTTAAGATATATAAAGGTAATTTGATAAACAAGCTATATAAAGCATTAATGCATACCTAAAATTAATGGCAATTTCAGTATCTCTTTAAACTACCCTACAATGAATGTCACAACCAGCCCTTGGAGAGGATATTTGAGATAGGAAAAAAATCCCAAACTCTCAATACCAAAGGTAATCTTTTGTATAATCAACTATCATTTTCCAGAGGGGAATAACAAATCTATATCTTATTTTAAGAGGTGAGGTATTGAACGTATGAGAATACATGACTATTAGCTTCTCGCTGCTGGAGATTTTAATTTGCAATAGATTTACAGAAAACCTTCAAAGGCGTAACTGCATCATTAGAACTGGATGCAGCCAGCAAGATCAGAGCATTTGAGGCATGAGTTCTGCTAATGGAGATGGGTAGTTCAGGCTAACAAGGGTCAAATCTTCACATCCTCGTGTCAAAACTCTCAGTTTACCAGTATTTACCAGTATTTGCATCCTCACCATTCTGAGCCCCAGAGGTTGCTGCAAACAGGTAAAGCTTCAGAGCTCTTGGAGCAGAAAGGAGCATGCCCTGCTCTTCAGCCAGAGTAGCTGCTCTACAATCAAATGCCCTTCTCTCTGGGACAGAGGCTGAGGTACTGGAGCGTGGAGAAAGTGAGAGTTTAGCTGGCTTTGTGTCCCTTCACCCCTGGACAAAGTGCATGGAGCAGCACACCCATGGCAGCTTCAGTGTATGTCATTTCGCATATTGAGGAGATTGAAATGAGGCTTGAGGGCACAGAGATCCCTCAGGAGTTCAAAGCACTGTCAGTGAGAGGCTCACCCCTTGGATTTTGTACTCATCCTTTGAGGAATGGAAAGGGAAATAGTGCTACATGCATGTATTTCCACCATGCATCTTGTTTGCCACACTGTGTTTGAGCAGGGGGAAGAAAGCCATCTGTGCTCTCAGACCACAACTGGAGATTCATCCAGCCCAAGCCTTCTCTTTCTGGAAAACCTTGAGATTTCTGAAGGATTAAATACCCTCAGCAAATATCTGCCCCTCACCAGGAACAAGTACAGCCCCTCTCTGTATGTTCATCCCAGAACCAGCAGCATCTGCCCCCCTCTTACACAAATCTCCTGGGTTTCCAGCCCTTTTATGAGCATTTCCAGCAGATTTATGGTTCCTCCTACAGCCAGCTCCATTACATGAATTCTTCCAACACATCCATCAAGAATCCTGCTCTCCCCCCACCCATTACCTAGTCCATCTCCCAATTAGCTCTGAAAGCCACAGCACAGCAAGAGCTTGATCACATTTATTTCTGTAGTGCTCTTCTGATGAGGTCGCAACACTTTCTGCCCATTTAAGAAGGCAGAGGCAAACCTTCCTCGGCAGAGGAATTAACTACAGAGAAGCCAGCTGAAGCCAAGAGGTAAAACTCAATGAAAGCAACTCATCTTACATCTGTAGTGTAGCTAGACTATAATGTTCATGAATAAACCCAATTCTGTGGCCATGACAGTGCAGTGGATCTTCTTCTGACCCCTTCACCTTGTCATCTACTTAAGCTGCTCCAGTTTTACAGAGCAGGGAACAGGAATCCAATGCAAGAGGCCAGTAAACCAAGTCCTTTAAAACAGTAGTTATATACTTTTCCATACCAGAAGGAAAGCTGTAAAAGCTGTTTCTAGATCTACACAAACACTCAAGTCAGCAGAACTGAGAGGAAAGGAACTGAGCAAAACAGAGAAGGGTTATTTTTACCTCTTTTCTTTTGCTGCTTGCATCACACTCCTGCATGCACATCATGTCTCTGCAGGAAGTACTTAACATAAGGCTGCTTGCTTGGGTTTTAATATTTGAAACTGGTATATTTATCTGCCTGGTCAGAGGCAAAGTGAAAAAATGATGATCTAATTTGCTAAGGATCATGTGGACATAGGTTTATATAGACTAATATATGAAAACAAAATTAGGATTAAGCTTGAATTTCATCCTTGCCACCGCATTTTCTGGGTGCCTGTCTTTCTCTCCATTTGTAAGTATAATTTTGGCTTTGACTCAGGAAACAACTGCAATATATTTTAGGTTTATGCATGTGCATTACTTAAACAATGTCCTACAAACATGTTCAGCAATCAAAAAGATCAAATCAATTATAGTGTTAAAAAGCTGCTTTGTAGTTGAATAATGGGCATCTATTTAAAACCCAGGGGTCAGTTCCTTTCTATTAGCAGTGATTTCAAAAAACTGTGTGAAATCACTTCTTTTAACAAATTTGAAATGAAAACCTTTCCAACATAAAAATATGTTTGAAGTGTAAATGCACATCTGAAGCAGATCCCATTCAAATAAGTCCTCACAAATAAAAACTTCTGTTCTTGCCAGCAGCTCCCAAGTTCATTTTACTCTCTAGCCCCAGACATAAACTAAGCTTTGAAACTTAATAGGGCCTTTCTCAAGCCAGTTTTTGCTACCAGATCCATTATCCTGGGTTGCTCCCTGAGGCTGGAATGCCAAGGCAGTGGCAGGGCAGCAGGCTGGAACCCAGCACAGTCTGCACCACGCACTGCTCCCCACCAATGAAATGCCATTATAGACAGCCTGCTGCTTTCAGAAAGCACTTTGATGTCTTCAGACAGTAACTGCTACCAAGCCAAATGTTAAATACTGTGATGTTATTTCTCAGGATTGTCCTTGTGGCACAAATAGGGGAAGCTGAGAAGAGGGAGAAGAAATATCACTAGGTGCAAAGGCATCATCCTGTCAGTGTTTCAGTCACTCCTGAGAATCATCCCACTTAGGCCAGAACACCTCCAATTAACTCTCTAACTAATGCTGTAAATGTCAAGAGGTAATTACCATAGCTTCTCTTTTAATGAAACCTAGTTTTCAAGTGTCCCTTGCGACTCCGTTCCCCAGACACAGCTGGGTCTGTGCTCCTGAGGGCTTAGACAAGAGATCCCATTATTGCAGTATCACAAGCTGCTCTGCCTCAGATCAGAGGTGGTGGCAGTCTCTGGGCATGGCAAACCTCAGATGATTCAACTCACTTTACCCAGAATTTAGAGAGGGATGAGTGATCCAAGACCTGCATGTGTTTGCCATACAGGAAAAATTCACTGACACAAGGCATAACAAAACCCCAGGTTAGCCAGAAATTTGGGATGGATCTGCCTATATCATCCCCCTACAGCAGCCTCTCCAAAGAGGCCAAAAGATCTTTAAATTAAAAACTATGCTCAGAAGGGAAACAGAGATAATTAATCAAGAGTGAGCAGAGAAGAGAAAAGAAGGAAAATGGTTTATGTTCTCTCCTCTCAGTGCACACCAAGTTCTGGCACATGGGTCTCCTTCTGCATGGCTTGAGTTTGTAAATGAAACAATTCCTGGCAAACCCTGGAATTTAAAGTGCCTTCCCCTGTCTCTAAAACCAACCACCCTCTTCATGCTCCTCCTCTTGGCAGTTTCCCCTCTCTACCCTTCAAGCTGTGGGGTTCACCTCTTACTTGTTCTCCTCCCTCCACCTCTTTTTGCAAGGGTCCCACCAGACTCAGAAAATCCTTTTTTAAAAGAGCATAATACAAGTGTAAGCAAAGAAATAAAAATAATATTACATAGAATAGAATAGAATAGAATAGAATAGAATAGAATGGAATAGAATAGAATTCTGCACCACAGATCAAGTGATCAGTTAAGACACATCCTTTGCCCCAACCCTTCATGCAGCTGCTTTTCCCTGAGGCTGCTAGCTCCTGGAGGCAGGAACCACACATCTGATTCATTCTGGGATAAATCACGAGCACTGGAGTGCTACAGAAACCCCACATGATCTTATCTCTCTATTGAGTCCTCTAAAATGCCAGTGTGGAAAGCAGAGGCTCTTGCAACTGCTACTGCAAGTCTGAGCAATACTTACAGCTGATTGTAATTCCAAGCTCTACACCTCTTTTCTTGGGCAATTTAACGTGGAAAGTACCGCTGCTGGGTATGACAGACTCTATAAAGCAAAAAACAAACAAAAAATAATAAAAAGGAGAAAAAAGAGTTTTCAGTTGCTTGGATGGTTTCTTGGGAACCAAGAAAACAAGCGCATAAAGCACTGCTTTATTGGTTCAAATAAGGTTATCTGAGGCCCTGTGGACTTCAGGTTGAAATTAGGATTCTCATTAAAAATACATGCTCTGAACATGAAGTGCTCACATCACACTGTATTTCAAAACTGAAGCAGCTCTGTCAATGTAAATGGAAAAAAAAATATTTTTTAATACAAAACTGCACTTTACCCCTAGCCTATAGCTTTGGATCCCTCCTGGCTTCAAGGCCGTAAATGAATATGAATGTTATTCCTATTAATGAGCAAATATTTAAAGTGTGTCCTCTTCATCTACTCCTTAGGCTTATCTCAGCCAAGCAATGAGCACAGAATATTTACGAAAGGATCGGAAGAACCCTCCACCTCAGTGCACATTAGAGAACAACAAGAAATGGAGAAGGTCCTCACAGTGTTTCTCACTCTTCCCTCTGAGCCTGGTGAATATGCTCCCTCCCATGGGTTAGCAAAGGCACTGGCAGAGTCCTACGGGCAGAGAGGAGCAGCAGTTCCTGTGGGAACGTACCTGCAACATCAAATTCGATCTCCAGCACCACTTTGTTGGTGAGTGCTGCATCCCGCAGGAGCTGGTTGGCCTCCTCCATGGTCCCGTCCTCCGTCGCGATGCCGTTGATGGAAAGGACTCTGTCTCCTACTTGCAGCAGTCCACACCTGCAGTTCACAGCGGGAAAAGAGGGAACGGGAACAAGGAGACAAGGAAAAAGAGGAAAGGAGGAAAAAACAGCCCCACAACCAGCCATGAGTTACTTTTGCCAGGCAAATCTGTTACAAGTCATACAAAGTACTGACATATTCTGCAGCAGTGGCCTCAAAGAGAAAATAACTCGTTTTGCTGTGCCCATCTCAGGGTCCCTGGAGGAGCACAAGGAAGCAAACCTTTGTGGATTTCTAAAGTTCAAACATACTTTGCTCCTAAATAACCATTTCTGGTCACATTTTTTACAACAACCAAGGGGGAAAAAAGTAACCCTCGCCTTTCTAAAAATCAACACCATGGCTGAGAGATGAGAATGATAAACACAAGGGAATGTGACTTCCTTCCCTATCTAACCACCAACGGCTTGTCCCATGCACCTGCACCCTCTGGAACACAAACTAATGGCATTGAAAATTGCACAGATTCCTCTGCTTATTCATGGCAAATACTGCAGCTACAATCCAATAAACTCAGCAAAATGTCTCAGAAAATTAGATAATCATTTATCCCTTCTAATTGCATTTCTGGAAGCCAAATGCACAGTGATACTTTTTAACTGCCTTGAAAGGCCAGTATTATTCCAGTGTGATGGCCTGACAATATAACCACAACTGACCCTTTGGGGCTCTTGCTTTAGACCCACTTTCTCCAGGAACAGAGATCAGCAGGATTTTTACTTTGGAAGAACATGATGGCAAGGCTACGTTGGAGATGTACTGCTACAGCACAGTTTGTCTCTTGGGACCCCCCTGCATGTATAAGCAAGGTGTTTTTCACACATTCCTACATTCAGTATCCACCCACACTCCCTTTTTTTTGCAACACCAGCAAGATGATCATCCAAGTTATCTCCCACATTATCTCAGTCAGCTCCCACCTGGGCTGGCCCATAGCTCTACAAAAACAAGACTGCAGTGTTCCCTGCAGCCAGGGGAAATTGCTCATCTTCCTTCTCCTCTATCAGTTTTTCACTTTAACTACATCTTTTTAGACTTTCCACTTATCACCTGGCTGTCCACTAGATCAGAGCTTGGGAAACCACTCTTCACTCATCACTAACATAAGCTACAGAGGGATCTCCAAAAGAGGTTTAGGGTTACAGCATCAAGTCTAAGGTTCCCCCTAAAATGTGGAGTTATTTTACCACAAAGATTCTCCAGAAGACATTAGTTATCCTGTTTTAAGCCTTCTCCACAGAATCTTTATTCCCTTCCTCTTTAATGATCAAACACATCTTTGTCTTCCCCTTTCTTTCACAGATACCTCACAGAATACAGCTTGTTTTTTACTAAACCTTCCAGTCACTCTTCATCACTCACACCCAATTCAGTTGTAAGAAAACAGAGCAGCACAGCTTCCAGGCACACAAAGGCATCAAAGGCAGCAGACACTTGACTGTATTATTCATGTCCAAACAACAGGATGTATTTGAAAGGCCGAGTTATCAAGAAGAAGTACACACATCTGAATTCAAGAAAAATGAACAAGCACAACAGCTTGTGCCAGTGGCCCATCAAAAGCTGAGGTATAAACAAGTCTGGAGAGAGCCCAGGGAGGTTATTTTACTGGTAGGAAGGTATATTCACACTTCTGCCTGAGTTCATGCCATCCATGGAAAAATGCTGGCTACTTTATGAGATGCAAATTCAGAGCTGTTTGCTCAAGGATTCTTGGATTAGGACAGACAACTCCATGATGTATAAATGAACCCACCCTTGTGAATAAATCACATCAATTTTAATTACAGCCCTTTTCTGAACTTGTGCCTATGTAGCCACAAAGAAATATCAGCTTATAAATACGAAGATGGCACCGAGTACAACAGAGATGGCTCCTCTGTCACCAAGAGGGCTCTTGCACCTTTGGCAAAGGAGGGATCAACAGCTGCATCACTCAGACATCACTGTCATCTCGAGCTCACACAGGGACACAATCCACTTTAGCACCACTCTTTCAGCCACAAGGGCTGGGAGCTCGTAGGATACTTTTGCATTTCATCAAAGCAAACTTTTGCCACCTTTCCCACCAGAGCTGCCTTCTCCCAAAACAGCCATTTCTCATGGTTTTTCACTCAAGCTGCATTTGCCTGAGTCTCTTACAGCCAACAGCTCTGTTAGGTCAGAGGTATTTTATTTCTTTTATTATTAGCCTCAGTAAATCACAGTTGTTTAAGCCCTGGTCTTGCAGGTTTGTAAAAGTTTGTGGTGTGATGCCACAACCTTCTGGCTTCCTCTACCAAGTACAAGGAGGCCTGACATCTCTTGTTAACCCTTCAGAATCATTCCAGAGACATCCATCTCCAGCTGTTATGTGTGCTTGCATTGGGAGTGGAGCCTGGAGAGCCAAAGGTCTTGCAGAGCTCTCCTTTGATCCACGGGATCCTACAAGAATTTTCAGACAGTTTTTCTAAAGAGAAGGCATTTGTCTCAGAGATGCTCAGTCTAACATCAGCACCTAAAAAGTGCTTTCAAACTATGAGAGCAGAAGTGTCTTAAAATCAGAAAGAACAGGAGTACTGGCATCTCCTGGAGTGAAAGACAGCACTATGGATGCGTTGGAGTCCATGCTGGAATATCTCCCTGGGGTAGAACAGATTTGCATCTTGCCATGACTCATTCCTTGGGCTTAAAGACAGCAACAGAGCAGCGGAGGTGTCTTGCTTGATACAGAGCAGCACATATTCAAGCCTTGGGCAGGATATACACTGAAGAGCTCACTCAGCATCATCCATGTCTGCATGGTCACTCCAGCTGTGGGGGGAGCAGCTGTGACCATGGCCACACTGCTGGATGCAGAAACTCATCCCTTGTGCCCTTACATGCCCCTGAGCCAGCCTGCACAGGTCAGACATGCACATCTGTGTGTGTGTGTGTCTGCACATCTGCACATTGGTGGTTGGGTCTCAGCCCCTAATGGATCAAAGCTCTGCTGACAGCTTCAGCCAGCTGCTAAACTTTGCTTTTGCAAACTATTCATACCCAAAAGGCAGAAACACAATGATCAAACAACTGTGTCTGAGCAGAGCTACAAAACATGTAGCTCAGCAGGAAGCATTGATTTTGGATACCGGGATGGAGAAGTCAGATACTCTCCCTCTGCTGCCAATGACAGCTGGGGGAGGAAGGACACAAAAGCTATGTGCTTCAAGGCAGCCAAGAAGGGATGTCAGGCTTCTTCCCCTTCCACCCTCCCTGCTGATAATAGGGGCTGAATCACTGTCTCATTCAGAACCCAAAGGCTTCATCATGCACCCTGGAAACAAAACAACAGGTGGGGAGGGAGGTCTATTAGAGGCTATTTGCAGCAAAACAAATCACAAGTCAGACAGGTGTGAATTTTTTGCATCAAACCACTTGGCACAAGCTAGCACAAAGCAGAAAATAAATGTGAGGCAGCTCAACATCCCTGTAGAGGGTGATGTCATGCCCCTCCCTGGTAGTACTCACACTTGCTGGGCACCCCAGAGGCAGCTCCTCCACAACAATCCAGATGGACAAAACTAGTGTGGATCATGTGCTTGTACAACAGCACATTCAGATCCACAGATTTTGCAGAGTGTGTGAACATCCAGGTCAGATCCAGGGTGCTAAACCTGATCCCTATATCTCCAGAGCTCGCCTTTTTGGCAAAGAGCAAAAACTGCAGCACAAGAAAGAGCACAGCCCAACCTCAGCTGGGAGCCCAACCTGGTAAAGGGGATGAAAAGGGCTCTAATGTCTTGGGCTGCAGCTACAGCAGCACCCCTGAAGAGCAGGGAATAAGGTATCTTGAAGGATGGAGCAAAGAGCTCTGTGAAACAGCAAGAAACAAAAAATGAAATAAAAACATAAAACTGCCTTTTTCACTTCACTGCAAACCCAGTGCACTTATCACTTCAAGATGGGGAGGAAAGACAACATTTTCCTGCCAGCTAGGAAGAGCAGTATGGTTTAGGAAAGAATGAAATACATAGCAGAGATTTAATTCCCAAATCAAATCCAGGCTGCAAATGCAGAGAGGATTGCTCCCAGTCTCCAGAAGCGGCAGCCAGAGGAGCGTGAATGCTGCCGGGCAGGCAGCGCAAGGGCGAGCAGCGGGTGTGACACATCAGAGCCAGGCAAGGCTGCACTGCCAGTCACTGCTTTTCCTCCAGGCTTGGCAAGAGGATAAAGCAAAGCCAGGCAGATTTCAGCACATCTCCCTCGTCCCCTGGGACAGCAGGCTTTGCTGCTGCCTGATTTATAAAAGGAGTTTGGTGCTTCGCAACATGAACCAAGTTCACTCACGATAGAAGATAAAAAAACCCATAAAACCATCACCTTAATTTTTAAACCCTGTTTGGAAACAATCAAACAAACAAAAGGCATAACAGGCTTTTAAAATCTCTCTTAACCTGCATCAAGACAGCTCTTTTTCCTGTGCCAGCCCCTTGTTGCTGTCCTCCCACAGACACAAGCACCAGGTACTCCTTTTCCACCTTGCCTTTGCACTGGCTGACCAGAGAGGCTACAACACAGAGACTGGTCTGCACAGCAAGGATTTGCAGTTCATTTTGCAGACACTTTTCCTGCCATAGGGGTCTACAACTTCCCCATGTGCTGTTTTTCTGGGCTGGCTTGGAGACACTAAACCTTCAGCACATGCTGATAGGGCCATCAGAGACTTCGCCAAGAAAGATACTGCAGCAGGCACTGAGTACTGCCACATTGCTGCACCTTTGGCACCCTTAGGGAGGACAGACCACAGTGGTAATCAAAGGTGGGAAGAGAAACGAGCACAGGGATATTAAGTTCCAGCCTAAAGAAACCAGCTCTCCTTTAAATCCCTCAAGAGATCAAGCCATGCTGGGACTTGACCTGTTTAGTAACAAAAGCCTTACCAGAAGACACCTAGATTGTAGTGCACAGACACTCAAGCAGACTCTAAATCCAGCCAGCAAGGAATGGCAGCAGCTGAACTCTAGGGCTGAGGCTCCACCACTGGAGGAGTCACTGCTCCCAGTGTCCTCAGGGTGGTAGAGCAGCATGCTCCTACCTTCTTGCACTTCTCCCAGCATTACACAGCCAAAAGCAGGAGGGATTAACTGCAGCACCTACCTGCTCCTTAACTAGAGCCCTACCTCTGCAGTTCAAAGCCTTGTCTTTATGGCCAGTTTATATAGCTGGGCTCTGCTACAACGAAATCAGTCAAAAAACATTTTGCAGGGGCCACTTATTTAGACCTTTCCCCTTTTTTCCCTATACAAAAGATTTATCTTTCAAAGAGGAATTNCAGACACACACTCCCTTCCTCCTCCTCCCAGACCAGCCGCAGCCTGGTGCCAAGACGTTCACCTGGGGTGCGAGGGAGGCCGCGGTCAGCCGACGAGTGCAGAAATGGCAGTGACAGTAAACCATGCCCAGTGAAGAATGGGAGATATTACAAGGATGATAGTAAATATCTAAATGAGCCTCTGAGGAGAGAAAACAAACCAAACCATGAAATGTTCAGTAGCAGCACCATCAGCATCCAAGGGCAAGGTCTCTAACCTCTCTGCCGGGCTGTCAGGCTCAATAAAACGGACGAGAGGTGGGGAAGACAGAGTTTCCGTAGCAAAGATGCCTCCCTGGAGCTGCAGTCCGAAGCCATTCAGAGGGTCTCCCCTGAGGACCACCTCTGTCGTCTCCGTGTGGACTATCTGCCCGCCAGGACCCACCGTGCTGGAGGCCAGCGACACTGAGAGGAGGAGAGAGGCAGAAGGTCAGGGCAGCCATGGTCAACATAACAGCCTGGGTCCAGACCTTGGTCTGGTGGTGGTGGGGACAGTGACCAAGGATGAGGGAGGCACTGACAGTGCTGAGATGAGCAGCATCTACCCCGGCTAACCGTTGACAACAAGGACAGCAAGGCAAGTGTGCATGCCCCCTCCCACCCAGCCTGGCCCAAGACTGCTCTTACATGAGCTCTTGTGCTCCTTCTTCTTCTGCCTCCTCCTCAGCATGGTGGTGCGGGGGCTCATGGGGTGGGAGCTGCGAGGTAGCGTGTTCGAGTTCTGGCACGGGAATCCCTGCGCGTTCATGGTGGGAGACGAGAAGTTGGCGGCCACCAGAGCTGGGGACACACAGAGCGCGTTAGGGACGTGCACAGGGGGCTGCAGCAGTGAGTTCACTCACTAACAGTGTCACCAAATACCTCATGGGTTTGGAGCAACTCCTCCTTTCCAGCCCCAGGGCACAAGACTCAAGGAATGTTTGCTTCCAACAATTTGGACACAGTGCAATGTGTCCTCTTCCCTATCTTACTGCCACAAGACAAGAAACCTGGGGCAGCACAGAGCCTACTCCTGACAAGAAGTGCATCTATAGATTTTGAAGTAGCCATAATCCTGCTGTTAACAAGCAGTATGGTACTAGGGCTGAGCTGGATGAGCTGTATCACATTCCTACACAACACCAGAGACACCCTTCCCGGTCCCACAGAAACTCATTTTTGCTGTATGAAACCAGGCATGGGAATGTGGGGTTACAGGATGGGTGCATGGGTCTGCCCAGCACACTGCTCTTGTCCCATTTAACAGATCTGTGTGTGCTGGGCTGCAGATACTGATTTTGTACCTCAGCACTGGGCTGTGGAAGCAGAGCTAGATGACTGAGGAGGAAACAAGTGACAAGCCACACTATGGATCTGAATATTAAGGAAATGGAGGGTCACAACAAGAATGAACACAGGCAGGATGAGGGCAATGCCATGCAGTGAGGTTACATTTGCAGTAATCCTGTCCAGATGTCTGGGTCCAAGTGGGTGTCTTGCAGTGTCCAGGGTGGTGGGTGTGACAGTAGTTGACACAGGGGTCCCAGCAGTGATGGTGGTCACTCTTTTGCACCTTGACTGATGGGATCCAGGGGACCAGAAATTGCCACAGGCAGGAAGGAGAAATGAGAGAAAGAAAAGGTAAGAACCATAAGCCAGGAGTTTGTAGAAAAGAGCTTTATACTGACTCTAAGAAGTCAGGACCCAACCACAGCGTGTCAAGCATCAGCAGCAAAAATGCAGCCCCACATAACCTGATGACACTTGATGCAAAGTGGCAGAAATCCACCCCTTTCCCACAATAAACTCCACATCCAGTGCCACCAGCCTGACTCAGCCATGCTGGCAGTGCACACATGTCATTACCATTTGCAGTCTGTTGTGAGACATGCAGAAGCTTCATCCAGCCAGGAGTTCCCTGCAGAGGCCATCAGCACTCTCTGACAGCACCAGGGAAGCCTCCTTGTGCTGTTTCCCACCTTGCTGCCAGAGCTGCCCTCCCTGTGACAAGGCTCAACGCCTTCCCCACGTGCTCTGAACACTTTGCTTGGCTTCAGCATTCAGTTGTTTAGCAGCTACTCTTGCACAGGAATGCACACATGGATGAAAGACAGGAGTAGCAGAGAGCCACCTCCAGCTCATCACAACAAAAGAGGGTTTATACACCACTGCTTAAATTAAGGAGGCCACCAGCACAGGAAATATGCCAGTGCTGTGGCAAACAGCAAATGAAAGCATAGCATCAATATGGCAGAGCCTGTTCAAGGGCACAGCACTGCTTTGACTTCAACCTTAACCCCAGCACATGCTGGCAGAATCTGTTGCAGTGTGACATCCATCATCTGAAAACCCCTGTCCAGGAGCTGCAGCTTTACAACACCAAGTCACAAAGCCACAAGTCTCTTCTGAAGTGCCTCAAACAGTCCCCAGGCACATGTCCCTTCCTTGTCTGTTCTCACTGATGCTCCTTTTGCCCCTGGGCAGCACAGGGTCAGTTTGGTTTTCCTTGTCCAACACTAGGTGTTCTGTTCCAAATCTCTGCACCGTGCTGCCTGAATCTCTTTTCCTCCAAGAGGAATTTCTGGCTAACAAGCAAGATTTCAAGCTTTTTTATTCAGCTAAGCATGGAGAGCATCCCATAGCAGAGCATTACCACAGCCACACATTATCCCAGGGTTCTTCATCTCACAGCCACTTGCACTGACATGCCACCACCTTCCCAGGATGACATCTCCTCCTGCCCCTGGGTCCTCTGACCAGGCAGAAATGTCACCAGCACTGGCACTACCAGAACCTTCTGAGAGTGCAAACCTGGGAGAGGGACTTATTTTGTTTACTGAGCCCACCCAGAGATCACCTCTAAAGGTCATCTGTTAGTGCCTTGAACAGCAGAAACCCATTTTCTGTGTGTGCATCACAGGCATTAAATCATTTAGGTCAGATTTTCCAGACAATATAGTGATTATATTTAGTCTTTGCTAAACATTTAGTGAGTTTAGCACTTAGTCTATCAAGCTTTTAAAAATACACTTCCAGCTATGGGATTTCTATTTTGTGTATTTTCAAAAGTAAATTTTGAGCCAGGCAGCTTTTAAAAACAACAATCAAATTAGCTATATCTAGACAAAAAGAAAAGTTCTTAATAAAATTAAACACTTTGAACATAGCGGACAGAGCTTATGGGCATATATACAAAATAATTTAATCCACTTATAACAGCTAAAATTCTCCCATTTGTCTATTAATTCTTAGCTTACATTGACAACAGAAAAAATGTGCCTTTGAAAATCAGCTGTCAGCAAATTTGGGGAGAGGAGGCATTTTGGACAATTCTGTGAAAAAAACCCTACAACAGCCTTCCCCAATCTTTCACACATCATCCCTGCCTGAGGAAACCCATCCATCCCAGCACTGCTCCTGGACACCATCTGTCCCCACTGATCCTGTGAGCAGGGCATAATCCTCCCACAAACTCTCCAAGTGCCCCAGAACCACAGAGAAAGCCAACTCAGTTTGACAAATCCCATGCTTCAGCATCAGGCCATATTTTTGCATGGCAACTGATCCAGCATCAGATCCCTCTCCATCTCCTCCAACCAGATGCTGATTGCACAAGAAACCACTTTTAAAAAATACAATGATGAACACCATGCATTCACAGGCTGAAAGGACTCAGTAATGCAAGTGCTGAACAGGGATGGATCTGCATCATATCCTCTCCTCAGTTTCTTTCCCTGGGCTCCACTCTCTTGCCAACCACAAGAGTTTGTTTTTGCAGGGTCCATGCTTCCTCACTCTCCTTGTTTTCTAGACTCAGAAAGAGCAACCTATGGAGTCAGCACAGCATCCTTCTCTATGACCCCTCATGTGTTAAAGAGTTTAATCAAAAGTGGGAACAATTGTTACATCCCTGAGTTTTCATACTCATGCATTGCAATTGTTGTCCCAAGTTTGTGTTCTGTACTTCTGCCACAGCAAACTGATCTGTGTATGGGGGTTTGGTTAAACAGGCTCTGATCACACCAAGCTGTCCTTCCACAGAGCCTCCTTCTCCTGAGCAGCTGCTCAATGCACATATTCTCAAGAAGATTAGGAGCAGGGCACTAATGGAAGGAGGAGAATACTTCATTTTAACAGCCATTGAAAAAGGATTATAGCTTTCCATTTTTTTGTGGGCACAAAGGTCAAGTCATCCATTCACTTTGTTAAACTGCTTCAATTCTGCACAATTTGGTTTCACTGTATCAGTTTAAGGAAGGCCATAAGATATTTCCCTCCTTTCCCCAAACTGCCCTAGAAGAGAGTGGAAAGAGCAGATATGCCCAGGGCTACAGTGCATCAATATTATTAAAATGCATGTCCTTGAGAGACAAGTGATTAAAAATGGTGGAAAAAGGGACTGGTACTGAACAGTCACACCCAAAACACCTGAATTACAAGACTGCCAGTACAGAATGTAACAAAACTGCAGGCAAGAGCTGCAACAAATATACTAATACTGAAGCCATGGTCACAATGAAATTTGTAGGAGAGTCTGAGAGAGCTTCTCATGTGGAGAGAGGAACTAACAGTGGGCAACAAGAATGCTCACCAGGGTGAATTCCTAATGACATTTTACAGGCATTTTGGGCTTGATCTTACTGCAGCCACAATTTACTTCCTTGGTATTTCTTTTGTATGGGTGGTGGAAACCAGCAGCTACAGATGGGCTCACTCTACCCCTGGCTGCCCAGACACAGCTGCCTCTCAAGCAGGCTGTCTGAAAGATGAACATTTGCATTCCAGCTTTGGAAGTTCATCAGGACCCTGTCCAGCTACTGAACACTTCCTTTACAAAGCCTTATCAGGAATCAGCAAATAAGAACTGAGCTTGGAAATATATTTGCTAGCAGAAAGGTTGTTTTCCTCCCTCTCGATCAAAGTCTCTTATCAGAGGCACTAAGGAAGTGGCTTGCACAGTACTCAGCACTGCAAAACCCTGGGATTCCCATCTCTAATTTCCCTATTCAAGCACAGATGTTCAGATGTTGCCTCTTTTCCTATTCACATCCTTGAAGAGCATCATCTAATCACATACATTTCATCAAAACATCCATTTTTTCCCCCTCTACAGATGTCTCTCTTTGGAATCTGTTGCCAGCACTCAAAAGCAAGAACCCCTTATAGGGACCTAAAGTGAGTCTTGAGGGTGACCAACAGTGTAAGCACAGAAGACACACCTGTTTCTGGAGGCTTCAAAGGCAGCCTGCTTTGGTGAACAGGTAATATCTCCAGCTTGACGTTTTCAGAAGTGGCAGCTAAAAGCTGAGTTGCCTCCAATAAGGAGCAGTGCTCTGTGCTTGTGCCATCAATGGAGAGAATGTGGTCACCAACGTGCAACGCGCCACATCTGCAAAGGGAACAGCAGGAGAGGTAATCACACTCACAGCCAAAATCCACATCCTTTCAGTAAGGAGAACACACACAAAATTAGTGCTCAAATTCTTGTTAAATTCTTTTAATATAATATTTTTTTCATTCCAATTTCAACCTCAGGTTCAAGCATTACCCAGCTAGGATGGTTGTCATGGTTTGACATTGGCCCAATGCCAGGCACCCACAACAGCCACTCACTCGCCCTCCCCTTCCACAGCTGGGCAGAAGAGAGGAAAAAAAATTAAACAAAGGGTTTGTGAGTTAAGATAAGGACTGGGAAAAAACACTCCAAGGGCAAAACAGGCTCAATTTTAAGGCACAAAGTGAGTTTATTACTAACAAAATCAGAG